>PVJI01002079.1:0-155786 GCA_004026765.1 Micronycteris hirsuta
ATTCTGGCAGTAACCAGAGGGGAAGGGGAAGGGGAGAAGGGGGACAAGGGTATTCAGGACCTGCAATGAAGGACACATGGACAAAACCAAGGGGGAGGGGGGAAGCAAGGGAGGGAGGTGGGTTTGCCTGGGGTGGGGTGGGGGGAGGGTAAATGCGGACAACTGTAATTGAACAACAATAAAATAATTTTTAAAAAAAAGATACAGGTGAAACAAAATTATCTGATCTTTTTGCCAGTTGAAACATTGTACCACCATGTTAAATCTTTAAAACTTTATGTACTCATTTTAATCCTCAGTATCCTACAAATTGTACAATAAAAATATCTTTAAATTAAAAAAAAAATAAGGAGAGAATCTTAGAAGCAGCAAGAGAGAAGGAGACAGTTACCTACAAAGGAATTCCCATAAGACTGTCAGCTGATTTCTCAAAAGAGACCTTGCAGGCAAGAAGGGGCTGAAAAGAAGTATACCAAGTCATCAAAGGCAAGGACCTACATCCAAGAATGCTCTATCTAGCTAAACTCTCATTTAGAATGGAAGGGCAGATAAAGTGCTTCTCAGGTAAGGTCAAGTTCAAGGAGTTCATCATCACCCAGCCTTTATTGTATGAAATGTTAAAGGGATTTATATAAGGCATGGAGGGATATCAACAGGGGAATGGGAGGGGGAGAAAGGAGGAAAAAGTACAGAGAATAAGTAGGATAAGCGGTAGGTAGAAAACAGACAGGGAGAGGTTAAGAATAGTATAGGAAATGTAGAAACCAAAGAACTTATGTGTATGACCCATGGACAAAAACTAAAGGGCGGGGAATGGGGGTGCGGAGGGGAATAAAGGGGGGGAAATGGGACAACTGTAATAGAATAACCATAAAAGTGATTTTAAAAAACAAATATTCTTACACAAAGTAGTTATGAAGCTCACAGAAGATGATGCATGAGTCACAGAATACAAACACAATTACTATTATTAACCATTTTCAACTTTGGGGACTGTACCCTCTCAAGATCACTGAGAGCAAGGAGAATCGATGTATATTTTCCCCCTCATTGTGGGTCCTTCAAAGGCTAAATTTCCCTCGAAATACACAAAATATAAATCTTTTCTGAGGGTCAAGGGGAGACCCTGGTAGTCCCTTGTCTGAACGCAGTGTTTTTGAGTTGGGCTGAGGAGGAGTCCCCATAAGTGAGTGAGACAGGAGGAGGCTGGGATGCTGCCCCAGAACCCAGCAGGACTAGGCTTGCCAGGGGCCATGGGCTTCTCTGCTGACCTATGAGCCTGGGTTCTCCCAACTGTGAGTCACCCCACGCCAGTGGAACTCCAGCCAATACTCCTAGAGTGATATTCAACATCACCTAAGAGGATTCTACCAATTTAAAGAGAAAAATTGATAAATCGCAACTGGAGTTACACCAGCAGTTGCAAGACATTCAATGCTTAACTAAGCAAGAGATTTTTCAAACACTCCATGATAATCTCTGCTGGCTAAACCCAAAAAATTGGTTTGATAAACTCAACTTAAGACTGTGGGTCATTGGAGTCGCCAGTTGTTTACTGATTCTAATAATGCTTTGTATATTTTGATGCATTTGCAAATTACTTGTCCAGGGTCATGTAAGAGACCAGCAAGTAGCAAGTCTTATGGGATTCACCACAACAGTCCTAACAAAAAAAAAAAAAAGGGGGCGGGGGGGAATTCTAGGGAACCAGTGTGTTTTAAATCTGGCAAATGTGACTCAACCCTGTATGAAAACTGACAGGAGCGAAGCGGTGGGTGGGAGCCAGACCCTCAAACCAGGTTTTCCCATGGGAACCAGGCCTAGAAAATGCATCCAGACTGTTATTATGGCTTGCTCTTGCTAACACTCCCTCACCCTGGCCTGAAACAGTAGATGTTTATTGCCTATCTTCAAGGAAATTTCCAAAGACTGTGTAAATTTTCCAAAGGACAAAGCATAATCAGTTCGCCACCTTTCCTTTCTGCATTTGTCATTTTCATTGCCTTGATTGTACCTAAAATGTAGACAACAACACTCTATGTAATAAAGAATAAGACCCAAGAGAAACAATAAAAGCCTGTCCAGGCAAGGGTCGGGGCACTCTCCTCTTGAGAGAGTGGCCAAGGCGCCCTCTCCTTGAGAGAAGGGGCTGCAGGAATCCCATCTTAAGAGCACCATACTTCCCTTTCCCTGCACAGGACTGCTGTAGTCTGTGCATTTGTTCTCATCTTCAGCCACAACACGCAGACTCTGCTGGCCTGAGTCTGCCACAGGGTGTGTCCTTCCCTATTTCCCTGTTTCCTCTTTGTGCTCATTGTCCCAGTGTCACTCGCCTGAACTGCACAGTGAGGAGGAGACCGTGTCTCTGCTGAGCTGAGCTCTGCAGGCACAGGGACCCCCATCTTCCTGAAGCGTCTCCAGGATGATAGGTGACCACTGTCCATGGGGAGGATGCACAGGGAGGTGCTAATGGAGGGACTGAGAGGGAACTGGACCCCTGGGAAAGGCACTGACCTGGAAGGACGTGCCTGGGGTTACCTTACCTACAAGGGGCATCTCAAGAGGATCTGATTCTATTTCCTGCTCCATCATAAAGATGAGAGCTGGACTCCTGGGGAGACACTGGCTCCATTCCTGAGGGGCTGCTGATGTGACAACCCCGTGACAGGGCCTGCCAGCCTCCCAGTGACCACACCCTGTGAGTCTCTCTGTTCTGAGGACTGCTTGTTTTCTTCCTTCTTCACAGCTGGGTGCAGAGGAGATGTGATGCCCCCCAGCTTCACAGCCCTGCTCTGCCTCAGTGAGATGTGAGAGGGGAGGGGATGCCCTGCTCTGTCAGGACCCCAGGAGGCTCCTGGGGAAGAGGGTTTTGCTCAGGATTCAGGGCAATCTCTCACAGGGACTCTCTTGCAGGGCTAAGTGTGGGCCTGAGGACCCCAGTGCAGGCAGGTGAGTCTGTCCCCAGGGTTCTCGGGTCCCTTTCCACTTGAAGGACAAAAGGCCACCACACAGGCAGCTATGGAAGGAGAGCAGCAGATATGGATGTGAGACATCTGGGAGGGACCTGGGGATGAGATATGGGGACTGAGATTCGGGAATATCTGTGACAAAGCCTCTGATTTCTTTCCAGGGACCCTCCCCAAACCCACCATCAGGGCTCAGCCAGGCCCTGTGATCCCCTGGGGGAGCTCTGTGACCATCTGGTGTCAGGGGCCCCTGCAGGCCCAGGAGTTCCATCTGCAGAAAGAGGGAAGCCCAGCATCCTGGGTCAGACAGAATCCACTGTATCCTGGGAGCAAGGCCAAGTTCTCCATCACACATATGACAGAGCACACTGCAGGGATATATCAGTGTTCCTATCTCAGCCAAAGTGTCTGGTCAGAGCACAGTGACCCCCTGGAGCTGGTGGTGACAGGCGAGAGGACACTCAGGGGTCCTAGCCTCAGGCTCTGCCCTCAGGAAGGGGCATGCTCTCAGGGGGTCTCCCCCTCACAGTCCAGCCTTGGGGGATGCAAGAAAGGTGTGAACCCATTTAACACGCTGCCTCCTTCTCTCCTAGGATTCTACAGCACACCTAGCCTCTCAGCCCTGCCCAGCCCTGTTGTGACCTCAGGAGGGACCGTGACCCTCCAGTGTGACTCACAGCTGGGATTTGACAGGTTCATTCTGACTAAGGAAGGAGAAGACAGGCTCTCCTGGATCCTGGACTCACAGCCACACCCCAGTGGGCAGTCCCAGGCCCTGTTCCCTGTGGGCCCCGTGACCCCAAGCCGCAGGTGGACATTCAGATGCTATAGCTGTTACAGGAACAGCCCGCAGGTGTGTTCACAGTCCAGTGACCCCCTGGAGCTTCTGGTCCCAGGTAAAAAAGTCTCTATTTTGCCCCTTCCATGTTTTGAGGCACCAGACAGGTTCTCTGGGGTCTTTGCAGGGAGGGAAGCCCCATGGGAGAGGGGGGGGTGAGGGGAGCCCAGGGGCTCCTGGGCCAGAGATACAGAGAGAGAGACAGGGGGACCTGGGGGCCAGGCCAGGAGGAGGGTTCATGGGAGGAGCAGCCCTGTCACTCCTGTCTGGTTCCTGTAGGTGGCTGAGGGAAGCCCTCCCTCCTGACCCAGCAGGGCCCCATCATGGTCTATGGACAGAGCCTGACACTCCAGTGTCGCTCTGACATCAGCTATGACAGATTCGCTCTGTCCAAAGAGCAGGGACAGGGCATCCACCAGAGCTCTGTCCTGCAGCCCCAGGCTGGGCTCTCTCAGGCCAACTTCTTCCTGGGCACTGTGAGCAGCTTCCACAGGGGCCGGTACAGGTGCTACGGTGGACACAGCCTCTCCTCCAAGTGGTCGGCCCCCAGTGACCCCCTGGACATCCTGGTGGCATGTGAGGAGCCAGCGTGTTCAGTCAGGGACCCAGAGTCTGCTCAGGCCCTGCTGGGGGTCTCGGGTGGTGATGACCAGGACAAGGGGTGTGGGGTCCCCAGGGAGGGAAGGAGACAGAGAGACAAGGGATGAGAGGGGAGGGGGAGATGCAGAGAAAACAGAGACAGACAGAGAGGAGGGTCCTCAGAAAGGGGACTGGTGACTCTCAGATCAGAACTAAGTTGTTAACAGCTCCTCACCCACACCCCTCTCTCTAGGATGGTTCCCTGACAAACCCTCTCTCTCAGTGCAGCTAGGCCCAACAGTGGCCTCAGGAGAGAATGTGACCCTACTGTGTCGGTCACAGAGATGGAGGGACACTTTCCTTCTGACAAAGGAGGGGGCAGCCGATCCCCCTCTGCATCTCAGATCACAGTCCCAAGCTCAGCAGCACCAGGCAGAGTTCTCCATGGGTCCTGTGACCTCAGCCCATGGGGGGACCTACAGGTGCTACAGCTCACAAAGCACCTCCCCCTACCTGCTGTCTCAGCCCAGTGACCCCCTGGAGCTCCTGGTCTCAGGTGAGACCCCTGACCCTGTCTTTCTGAGCTGTTAGCTCAGGTCCTGGTCCCCAGAGGAATTATGGGCTGAAGGGGGAGGAAGAGGACTCTAGGGATGGTCGCCCAGGAGAGATCTGCCCCTCAGAGACCCTGCTGACCCTGTCCACCCTGCCTCCCACCAGTGCCAGAAGGTGCCAGGTGGGCAGTGAGAGGGTTTTAGAAGCCACAGAGAGGATGAAGTAGGAGTCTGAGTGAGGTGGGGGCCCCAAGGTCAGCCCAGACCCTCACCCCCTTCTGTGTTCCTTCCCAGAACCCCCTGGAAACCCCAACCCCCTACCCACAGGGCCCAGCTCCACCACTGGTGAGTCACTGGGTCCCCTTTGCTCAGAGGGAGCATAGAGAAGCCCAGGGTATTTCTGAGTCCCTCAGAGGATCTCATGTCCCCATAGGTACCCAAGGACAGAGTTTTTTCCTGGGGAGGGCAAGTCAGGGAGAGATTTCAGGGGACACATGAGCCTTCAGGGGTTCGGAAGATTCATCCCTACCCCACCATGGTGTCAGGCTATACAGGGGTGAGTGAGGCCAGAAACAGTGGGGTGGTCAAAATGGGGACATGTTGGGCTCATTCTGGGGGAGGAGCCAGGCTCAAGTGGGAGGAGGAAGCACCCACCCTTCACTCCCATCCTGAATTTCTAGAAGTCTGAGGATCTGGCCCTCGGCCCCATGCAGTCAGGTCCTCAGAGGGACAAGTGAGAGTCTCTGTGTGGAGGTGGTGAGTGTGTCCATGGGGACAGGGACTGAGTCCTGTGGAATTTCAGGCACCTCTGGAGGCTCTTACTTGGACACGCCCTTCCTCTCTCTTGGTGCCTCAGTGTCTCCAAGTGTAAAAGGAGAGAATCGTGTCCCAGAGCTTAGATTTCCTTTCAGTTCTGACTCTGACCTCCTGGGAGAAGGCCCTCACAGGGAAGTCCCCCAGGACATGAAGTTATGGGCACTGTCCCCTTTGTAGCAGTGATGGTGACACTGTACAGGAGGGACAGGGAAGACATGAGTTTGGGGCATCCAGGTCCTTTCTGTCAGCTCAGGCTCGGCTGAGAAGAGGGAACAAGGGCTGGAGTCAGACCAGTTCAGGTCCCCGCTCTGCTGCTCCCACTGAGGGGGCAGGTGGTACCTTCTCTTCTCTGAGTGTCGGGTTCATGTCTGTTCATCCCTGGTCCCCTCCTGCTCACAGGGCTGCAATGACATTAGCTGACATAAGGAGCCTCACAGAGCTCAGGAAGGCAGAGCTCCAGCCCAGCCTGACCATTTGAAGGGGGCATCAGGGTTCACCGCACACCCCTGCCCCTCCTGTGTCCCTGCTGTGCTGGGGGGACAGGTAATAAGGAAGGCCCTCAGCTCCAGGTGAGGCAGGGCAGGTCCCTGCAGATGAGAAGATCAGAGCTTGGAGCTGGTGTCCACCTGGGGCAGCAGGAGGACAGCACAGGAAACACAAGCTTCCTATATCAGGGACTCGGTTCTCCCATCCATCAAAGCAGAATCCAATCCAGGATTTGAAAAAGCTCCATCAGTTTACAACTTTGATGCCAGTGAATTCCTGTGTGAGAAAACATGAGCCCACTCTGAGCCCATCCTTTCTCCACGGGGGACCACTGTCATTACGTGGGTGTGGGAGGACAGCAGTATTTCTGCTCCTTTTCCATGAGCACCAGGCAGTCAGCTGGGTCTGGTCATCCTCCAAAACACCTCCCATCAGAACTCCCATCAGTGCCCCCTTCCCCCACTCCCCAGAGTTCCCTCTACTGCCTGTTATTTCATTTGTCACATCATTGGAGCCTATCTGTGATCTACAGACATCTGTATTTTCATGCAGGTGTGCATCTAAAGACTTTATTTTTTCCTGTATCTTTTTGCTACTTTCTTACCAATCTTCCTATTATATTACAAACTGAATGAACACTTAAGGGTTATGTTAAATTTGGTAATTCTTGATACCAAAAAATGCCTGTGTTGTACATATTCCATCATGTATTTCTTAAAAAACAAAGATTGAGAAAGACGAAAGGAAAGTGACATGGAAATTGTGTTCCCGAGTCAGAGACACAAGGAGCTAGCTGAGGTGGAGCAATGAAAAGGTAGATGCAGCCATCACTCCTTCATGTCCTGACACTCAGGACTAAATGAAGTCCCCCTTGTGCATCTTGGCTTCCCAAAGCAATGCAAGCCCAGACCCCAGAGATGCTCACCTTGGGGAATTGAGTTGGGTAACATGCTTCAGACACCCACTTAAGATTAGAAAAGAGATGACTTAAGCCATCCTACATCTCTTCTCTCATATCCTGTAGGCTTTCTTTTCCTCTGGAGCAACTGATATTCTGGGATGATCGGAAAACAATTCAGATTCCAAGAGTAGAGAGTAGGAGAAATTGTCAACTATGGGGCTGTGCTCAGAACATCAAAACCGGCCAATGAGATGCAGGTGCCCTGGTGGACATGTAGGGGGACTGGGGTGATTTGAGTCTATCTTGACTTCTGTGACCTCTTTACCCACAATTCTAGCTTATCAACCCCAAGACTACACAGTGGGGAACCTCATCCGATTTCGTATGTCTGGCTTGATCCTCATGGTCCTCGGGGTGCTGCTGTTTGAAGCGTGGCACAGTCAGAAAAGACCCAATGATGCAGCCAGGGGACGAACACAGGAGACAACAAACCCAGCAGTCAGCGAGGTAGAGCCTGGAGAAGAGTGTGATGATCCCAAGAAGCTCTGGAAGAAAGTGTGGGCACCCGTGGGAAGGTGTCTGCTGAGAATGTGGAGGGTGTGGGAGTGGTTCTCCTGCAGGGAGGGGTCGGGGCTGGTGCTGCAGAGGCTCTTCCACAGTCAACTGTGGTCGTCTCACTCACTGCATTGTTGATTTTCCTTGACTGTCCCCTCTTTTCTCAACCCTGTGACCTGGGGTTCAGCACATAGGTTCGGATCCTCTCCTGGGCTCACACTCAATCTCCGTCCACTTTCCTGTAACATTTTTCTCACTTTCATTTTCTACATTCACTGATTGTGCATATATTTGGGTCAGACAACAAATCTGTTTTAAAAGACTGATTAAAGGGATAAATACCAAGAATAGTTTGGACTGATGGACACAGACAATGGAGTGGTGGTCACCAAAAGAAAGGGGTCAGAGTGAGACAGAGGAGAGTAAGGAGAGAGAAATCTATGGTGAGGAGAGATTTGATTTTGGAAGGTGAACACAATGCCATACACAGATGATGTGTCATAGAATTGTGTGCTTGAAACTTATGTAAATATTTAAGATTTCATTTATTATATTTTTAGAGAGGGGGAGGAGGGAAAGATGGAGAGAAACATCGATGTGCCAGAGAAACACAGGTTTGTTGCCTCTGACACGCTGTCAACAGCCCTCAGCCAGCCACCTGGCTCCCAACCCGTGAGCGCTGACCAAGAACGGAGCAGGGGACCCTTTGGTTCGCAGACTGGTGCTCAACCCACCCAGCCACAGCAGCCAGAGCTGAAACCTATCTAATTCTATTAACGAATATCACGCCAATAAATCTAATTTTAAAAGACTAATTTGGAACAAATAAATCCGAAACCATCGGGAAAAACACGGCCTGGTCCCGTCAAGGACTGCTCTGTGTGTCAGATGATGGACTTGGTGTGATTTCTGCAGAAATGCCATGAATCTGAAAGAGCAACTGGTGTTTGAAGTGAAGACCAGGTGGTGTGTTTATAAAGCAGCTCCCACAAAGCACCGTTTTTTGTTTTTTGTTTTTTCCAGAAGCTTTTGCCTAATTCCTGGGTGTAAATGCTCCTTGAGGGCGATGAGAGCCGCCCACCACCCTCTCTCCTGTGCCTCCGTCTTTCTCACCTCCATCAGAATCACTGAGTCCCAGTCGCGCACCTTTTCGGACCGGCCCGTCTCCGCCGGCGCACTGAGCGCTTCGTCCCCGATGGGCCTACAGCGCCTGCCCCGCAGAGGGCCCGAGTGCGCGCAGGGCGTCTGGCCGGGGCCCAGAGGCATGGCAGCGCCACCCCTGCTGGCCGTCAGCATCCTGGCGGACCTGCGTGGTGGGCCTCGCGGTCTCGGGGAGACGCTGCTCCGTCCTCCAAGTCCCCGTCTCTCTGGTCCTGGTCCTCCTGCACCGAGTCCCTGCGCTGTGCTTGCGCCACTGCCGCCAAGAGCAACCACGTTCCCCAGGCCACGCCAAAGCTCCTGCTCGTCCTGCCCCTCACCTCGCCCTGCAAACGCACGTGGGTGAGCGCCCCCTGCCGGCGACTCTCCAGGCTGCCACAAGTGCGCGCACTGGGACCAGGCCGGCCGCCACCGAATTCACGCGGGGAAGAAACACTTAACCCGCAGCGACCGCCGTGCAGCGCCGCCACCGCGGCTTCCACTGTCACTGCAGCCGCACTAGAGACCCGCAGCACCTCGCCCAGCCACTCGCTGCCCTGCAGCCTGGCCAGAGCCCTGCGCTCGTCCCAGCCCACGGCCAAGCCCTTGCCGGCACTCAGGGCCCAGTGTAGCCTGCCTGGAGCTCCCCGGCCCAGAGCACCAGCAACACGATTATTGTCCAGGCCCCCTTCCAGGGATCCCCTGAGGACAACTAAGATGCCTCTGATCCCCTCGCCGATCCCTAGGACTTGAAGGGAACTTCCTCAGTCTGATAAAGGGACAAGTACAAAGCCTACCCTGAACATCACAGCTAAGGGGGGAAACTGAATGTAGGTGGAAAATATAGAGGAGGCTACAGACAAGGACCTGAAGCTCAAGAAAAGAGCTTTCTGTGGGCAGAGCCCTAGGTCTTCAAAGACACTTGTCTTCCTGCATGAAGCCCTTTCCTGTGGCCATCAGAGGGCGCATGAGAGTCCCCACAGGGCCTGTCATTCTCACGATGAGACACAGCCTAGAACTTCCTGTGGAACAGGGACCAGAGTTCACCCAAGTGAGGGTCTTGTTCTCAGGCAAAGCCAGGTGAGTCCCGGAGAGACTGTGCACCCACTGGCCCAGCAGAGGGTCTTTGAGGCCTTTCAGGAGGGGAGCCCTCACATCTGCCTTCCCTGAGGCTCCTTGTCGGTTAAACGCACCTTCTCATAAACCTTTAGTTCCCACAGCTCTGCTGCCTCTCAGTGCCTGAGACTCCAGGTGAGAGACGTGGGTGGGAACAGCAGGAGACTGGGAGTTTGAACCATCAGTTCCAGCTAAGTGGGTCACAGGTTGGCATGTGGAATGTGGACAAGTCACAAAAGCATGTATGAATGACCCCCAGACATGGACAACAGTGTGGGAATTGACTGCAGGAGAGGGGCGTGGTATGGGAGGAAGAGGGCAAAGTGGGGGGGGGGGGGTGGAATGGGACAACTATAATAGAATAACCATAAAAAATGATTTAAAAAATAAATATTACCTTAAGTTGTAAAATAAATAAATATTATTACACAAAGTAGTTGTGAAGCTCACATAAGATGATGCACGCATCACAGAATACAAACATAATTACTTTACAATTATTAACCATTTGCAAGTTTTGGGACTGTATCCTCTCAAGATCACAGAGAACAAGGAGCATCTTGTATATTTTCCCCTCATTGTGGATCCTTAAGTAGCTAAAACTTCCCTGGAAATTACATAAAATAGAAATCTTTTCTGACGGAAGGTCAAGGGGGGACCCTGGTACCCCCCTTGTCTAGGTGCAAAGTTTTCTGATTTTGTTGGGGAGAACAGGAGTCCCCATGAGTGAGTGAGTGAGACAGGAGGAGGCTGGGATGCTGCCCAGGACCCAGCAGGACCAGGCTTGCCAGGGGCCAGGGGTTTCTGTGCTGCCCATGGCTGCCTCTCTGCCGTGGGCAACAGGCACAGCCAGGACTGGCCAACACCCCTGTCTTGGACTTGCTGTGCAGTGGCTCTGAGGAAGGTCTTTTATTTCAGCCCGCATGGGAGATTGAGGGCTTGGTTCCAAAGCAGAAAGTTTTGTAAGAAACAGGAATGCACAGAACCACCTCCAGACAACTTCAGAGCAGCGATCCCAGGATCCCAGGAGTGGAGGGTCAGAAACTGGGATGGCAGAGCTGATGGGGCTCAGCACACAACCTTCCTCAACAATCTATTCCTGAAGATGTGTCCCCACTGTCCTCTGGTGTCCACTTTGCTGTGAGAGAGCCTGGTCCCAGTAAGCTTGTCATTATAGTAATTTGCATTTTCCATAGAAAATAATGTTAGGACTTTTTTTTTTTGGATCCATGGCCAGTGCTTCCACATTTTTTTTAACTGAAATTTGTATTTTAACCATTTTAATGTGTACAATTCATTTTAAAATAGGGTTTTTCATTTTACTTTTTCACTTGCTTCATTTACCACAAAGACAAGATACAGATTTCATTTTTAAATCCTTGCCCACTATCGCTTAGTTTGTCTTCCTCGTCTCTGTAAAATGTTCGATTATTGTTCTCCGTAGCTGTTACTAAATGTCATGCTCACTTCTTTCTTTCTGACACCACGGATGTGACATTACTCTCTTCATTCCAGTCCCCAAGGACCTTCATTCCCCACTTCTGGTCTCCCTGTGATGCATTCTGGAAATTTCCTCTATATTGAAAGCCACTGTCATAAGTGGACCTTCCCCTGTGTCTCATCCGTGATGGGAAGGATTGTTCTAATGTGTCCATTCTATCAGGTTGTTCATCTCTCAGGTTTCTAACTCTAAACATTTTTCTGTAAAACAATTGAAATTCCTGGCTCGAAAATTGAATCCTCCCTCCTGTTTTCAGATATTTACACCTGATCATCTTAATTTACACTCATATTTTCCTAATGACTCTCTTTCGTTGCCTGTGACAACCCCCAGTGTCAGTAGACGGCGTCCATAGACCTGTGTGTCATCATGAGGACTTCTCCACTGTCCGCTCTTGTAGGAATCTCTCCCCTCACACACCTGCTCTCCCACAGATTCTCCAGGGCTGTCCTGGGAGTCAGGCTGACCAGGGGCTGTGGCCCCTGCCCGTGCCCCATGCCGTCCACTCTCTCAGACTCAGCATCTGCTCATCGTTCTGCCCACCAGGACTGATCCAATGGGAGCCTCACACGCACACACAGGACAGACACCCATGGCTGACAGACTGGACTCAGTCTGTTTCAGGACACAAAGAGCAGACTGCTCACTGCTGACCATGGACTTAGGCAAGTGGACAAAGACATCCCAGAGCCCACACAGAACCACAGGGCAGGGACCACACTTACAACCTTCACCTGCCCCCTGACTCCCTTCCTGTGAGGACCTTGGATCTTTCTCTGTCCACTCAGGGGGGAATATCCGCCCTGTGACCCGTGGATGGTCCCAGTCACCGGGGGCCACTCAGTTTCAGTCTCTGTTCTTCACTGTGGTTCCCTCTCCATTAGGGGAACTTTCATTTCTCTCTCCTGCACGTGTCTGTGCCTACACACTGCAGAGCTGCTGTGAGTAGCTGTGCTCGGGACTCAGAGCAGACAAGGTCTCCAGCAGGTGCTACAATCCTGCCCTTGACCCTGGACACCTTAATCCTCTCATGTCCAGCCCACTCAGGTCTTCATCTGCTCTGGATATGGAAGTCTCCCTCCCCTGAACCAGCACCACTGACCCATGGCCACTGTGGTACTGGGGTTTGTGACAAGATCCACGTGAGGAAACTGAGGCAGAGACAGGACACTATCACATGGATCACTTGGGCATTGGGTGACGGTTATTTAAATAAATATTTGTTAAGAGTAAAAATCAGGACTCCAACCCCAATCAATGTCTCCTGAAGCTTGAAGGCAGGACAGGACCACAGCATGAAGAGGAGGCTTGAACCAGGAAACAAGGGGCACTGAGGGGGCAGGGATCACTCAGAGGCCTGTCCCCAGGAATGGGGGCGGGGAGCACTGCTGCTAAGAAAAAACAAGAGGTTGGTGACGGTGGCTGGGATAGAAAGAAAACCACGCTCTAGGCCAGCGGAAGGTACATGTGGACCTCCCTCACTTCCCTGTGTCTGTCCTTTGTGCTCATTGTCACAATGACAGTCGCCTGAACTGCACAGTGAGGAGGAGACCGTGTCTCTGCTGAGCTGAGCTCTGCAGGCACAGGGACCCCCGTCTTCCTGAAGCGTCTCCAGGGCCTGGGTGACCACTGTCCATGGGGAGGACCCACAGAGAAGGGCTGATAGTCGGGCTGATAGTCAGTCTGAGGGGGAAGAGGACCTCGTGGAGAAGGACCTGGAAGTCTGTGCCTTGGGTCACCTCACCTGCAAGGAGGCTGAGTCAAACCTCACCTCACCAGCCTCTCAGGAGGCTGTGGGTCTATTTCTTCCTCCATCATGGGAATGAGGGCCGGACTCCTGGGGAGACACTGTTCCCCTTCCTGAGGGGCTGCTGACGTGACAACCCCGTGACAGGGACAGACAACCTCCCTTGACCACACCCCGTGAGTCTCTCTACACTGAAGACTCCTTGGTCTCCTCCTTCTGCACAGCTGGGTTCAGAGAGGAGACACCATGCCCCCCAGCCTCACGGCCCTGCTCTGCCTCGGTGAGATGCGAGGGGGGAGGGGAAGACCTGCTCTGTCAGGACCCCAGGACTCAGGAGGCTCCAGGGGAGGAGGGTTCTACTGAGGATTTAGGGCAAATCTCTCACAGGGACTTTCTTGCAGGGCTGAGTGTGGGCCTGAGGACCCCAGTGCAGGCAGGTGAGTCTGTCCCCAGGGGTCCCAGGACCCTCTCCACATAAAGTGAAGGAGCTTGCTTATCAGGCAGCTGGGGATGGAGACCAGAAGTTCCGGGTTAATGGGTGGGGGACGTCAGGCTGGGTGCTGGGGCTGACAGCTGGGCCCTGGGAGTGCAAATGTCTTGTGAGCCAGCCTCTGATTCCTTCCAGGGACCCTCCCCAAACCCACCATCAGGGCTGAGCCAGGCCCTGTGATCACCTGGGGGAGCTCCGTGACCATCTGGTGTCAAGGGACCCTGCAGGCCCAGGAGTTCCATCTGCATAAAGAGGGAAGCCCAGCGTCCTGGGTCAGACAGATGTCACTGGATCCTGGGAAGAAGGCCAAGTTCCCCATCACACAGATGACCGAGCTCACTGCAGGGAGATATCAGTGTTCCTATCTCAGCCCCACTGGCTGGTCAGAGCGCAGTGACCCTCTGGAGCTGGTGGTGACAGGTTAGAGGACACTCAGGGGTCCCAGCCTCAGGCTCTGCCCTCAGGAAGGGGCATGCTCTCAGGGGGTCTCCCCCTCACAGCCCAGCCCTGAGGGATGTGAGGGAGGTGTGACCCCATTTAACATGCTGCCTCCTTCTCTCCTAGGACTCTATAGCAAAACCAGCCTCTCAGCCCTGCCCAGCCCTGTTGTGACCTCAGGAGGGAACGTGACACTCTGCTGTGGCTCTGGACTAGGATATGACAGGTTCATTCTGACTAAGGAAGGAGAACACAGGCTCTCCTGGACACTGGACTCACAGTGACACCCCAGTGGGCAGTCCCAGGCCCTGTTCCCTATGGGCCCCATGACCCCCACACACAGGGGGGACATTCAGATGCTATTGTTATTACAGGGACAGACCCCAGGTGTGGTCACACCCCAGTGACCCACTGGAGCTCCTGGTCTCAGGTAAGTCACATCCTGGTCCCATCCATGGATTGAGGCACCAGACAGGTTACTGCGATCCTTGCTGGGAGGGGAGCCCCATGGGAGAGGTGGGGTGAGGCGAGCACAGGGGCTCCTGTGCCAGAGACACAGACAGAGAGAGACAGGGGACCTGGGGGTCAGGCCAGGAGGAGGGTTCATGGGAGGAACAGCTCCGTCACTCCTGTCTGGTCCCTGCAGGTGGCTCAGGGAAGCCCTCCCTCCTGACCCCACAGGGCCCCATCATGGCCTCTGGACAGAGCCTGACCCTCCAGTGTCGCTCTGACATCAGCTATGACAGATTCACTCTGTCCAAGGAGGGGGGACAGGACCTCCCCCAGAGCACTGTCCTGCAGCCCCAGGCTGGGCTCTCTCAGGCCAACTTCCTCCTGGACACTGTGAGCAGCTCCCACGGGGGCCGGTACAGGTGCTACGGTGGACACAGCCTCTCCTCTGAGTGGTCAGCCCCCAGTGACTCCCTGGACATCCTGGTGGCAGGTGAGGAGCCAGTGGGTTCAGTCAGGGACCCAAAGTCTGCTCTGGCCCTACTGGGGGTCTCAGGTGGTGATGGCCAGGACAAGGGGTGTGGGGTCCCCAGGGAGGGAAGGAGACAGAGAGACAGGGGATGGGAGGGGAGGGGGAGACTTAGAGAAAACAGAGACAGACAGAGAGGAGGGTCCTCAGAAAGGGGACTGGTGACTCTCTGGTCACAACTAGTTGGCAGCATCCCCTCCCCCTCCCCCGTCTCTCTAGGATGGCTCCCTGACAAACCCTACCTCACGGTGAAACCAGGACTCAAGGTGGCCTCAGGAGAGAATGTAACCCTGCTATGTCAGTCATGGAGCCCGAGGGACACTTTCCTTCTGACGAAGGAGGGGGCAGCCGATCCCCCACTGCATCTCAGATCATAGTCCCGAGTTCAGCAGCACCAGGCAGAGTTCTCCATGGGTCCTGTGACCTCAGCCCATGGGGGGACCTACAGGGGCTGCAGCTCACACAGCTCCTCCCCCTACCTGCTGTCTCAGCCCAGTGATCCCCTGGAGCTCCTGGTCTTAGGTGAGGCCCCTGATCCTGTCTTTCTGAGTTGTTAGCTCAGTCCGGGTCCGCAGAGGAATTATGGGCTGAATGGGGAAGGAGAGGACTCTAGGGATGGTCGCCCAGAGAGATCTGCCCCTCAGAGACCCTGCTGACCCTGTCCACCCTGCCTCCCATCTGGTCCAGAAGGTGCCAGGTGGGCAGTGAGAGGGTTTTAGAAGCCACAGAGAGGAGGAAGTAGGAGTCTGAGTGAGGTGGAGACCCCAGGGTCAGCCCAGACCCTCACCCCCTTCTGTGTTCCTTCCCAGGACCCTCTGGAAACCCCAACCCCCTACCCACAGGGCCCAGCTCCACCACTGGTGACTCACTGGCTCCCCTTTGCTCAGAGGGAGCACAGACCAGCCCAAGGCACTTCTGAGTCCCTCAGAGGATCTCATGTCCCCATAGGTACTCAAGCACAGGGTTGTGTCCCTGGGAGGCAAATCAGGGAGAGATTTCAGGGAACACATGAGGCTTTAGGGGCTCTAAGGATTCACCCCTCCCCCACCATGCTGTCAGGCCTGTACAGGGGTGAGTGAGGCCGGTGACAGTGGGGTGGTCATGAATGAGGGACATGTTGGGCTCATTCTGGGGGAGGAGCCAGGCTCAAGTGGGAGAAGGAAGCACCCACCCTTCACCCCCATCCTGAATTTCCAGAAGTCTCTGAGGATCTGCCCCTCGACCGCACAGAGTCTGGCCCACAGAGCAGAAAGTGAGAGTCTCTGTGGGGAGGTGGTGGGTGTGTCCAGGGGGACGGGGGTAAGTCCTGTGCAAGTTCAGGCACCTCTGTAGGCTCTGACTTGGACACACCCTTCCCCTCCCTGTGCCTCAGTGTCTCCAAGTGTAAAAAGAGAGAATTGTGGCCCAGAGCTTAGATTTCCTTTCACTTCGGGCTCTGACCTCCTGGGAGAAGGGCCTCACAGAGAAGCCCCCCAGAACGTGAGGTTATGGGCACTGTCCCCTTTGTAGCAGTGACAGTGACAATGTACAAGGAAGGACAGGGAAAACATGAATTTGGGACACCCAGGTCCTTTCTGTCAGCTGAGGCTCAGCTGAGAAAAGGAAACAAGGGCTGGAGTGAGACGTGGTTCAGGTCCCAATTCTGCTGCTCCTGCTGAGGGGCCCATGGTCCCTTCTCTTCTCTGACTGTCAGGTTCATGTGTGTTCTTCCCTTGTCCCCTCCTGCTCACAGGCCTGTGGTGACATTAAGTGACATAAGGAGCCTCACAGAACTCAGGAAGGCAGAGCCCCAGCCCAGCCCAACCATTCGAAGGGGGTGTCAGGGTTCACTGCACTCCCCTGTCCCTCTATGCTCCTGCTGAGCTGGGGGCAAATAGTAAAGAAGGACCCTCAGTTCCAGGTGAGAGAGGACAGGCCCCTGCAGATGAGGAGCCCAGAGCTCAGAGCTAGTGTCCACCTTCAGGCAGCAGGAGGACACCACAAGAAACACAAGTTCCCATGTAAAGTCCCAGCCCTGCCTCAGCCAGGCTGGGTGATCTGGGGCACGTGGCTGACCTCACTGAGCCACAGTGGACTGGGTGCTGGAACAGCCATCCCTGGTACCCAAGGGATGTGAGGTTAGAGCAGATTAACGATAGACCCCAGCACGTGCCTCGCACACAGTAGGTGCTCATTAAATGGCACCTTTGGCTCATTCATGATGTCACTCCAGCCGAAGGTCTCCAATGGTACTGGAACGTGTTGATTGGGGTCTCAGTGGTCCTCCTCCTGCTGCTCTTCCTCCTCCTCTTCCTCTTCCTCCAACACCAGCGTCAGAGCAAAGGCAGGACATCAGGTGAGTAGGTGACAGGGTGACCTGGGCCACAGGAGAGAGGGGTCGGAGCACCTGCTGCAGGAAAGCAAATAGTTGGGGAAGGTCAGTTGAGAAACAAATTCTCCAGAATCTCACATCAGAAATTCTAGAGAGAAAACACTCAACATCAGCAGAGTTGTACAAATGTAGGCTAGTCTTTCACCGTTTTCAATCTCCTGAAACATGAAACATACACACATGCGTGTTAAGGTTTCCTTCTTTCCTCTGGAATCACAGCGGGGGTGTGGGGGTGGAGCACCGACCCTCCCAGGGCTGAGACTGCCCCTCTTGACCAGCCCAGAGAAAGGCTGATATCTGACCTACTACAGGGGCCACAGACTCGGAGCCCAATGACAGAGGCCTGCAGACCAGGTAATTCCTGCCTTGAAGGCCCCAAACCCTCGCCCAAGGCCTTGCTCTGCCCCTAACTCCCCTGTCTCCTCCCCCAGATCCAGCCCTGCTGCAGATGCCCAGGAAGAGCCCCTCTGTGAGAGGAAGGGACAGCTGCCCTGCGGGAGGGATTTCAGGAGACAATGGGGGTAGCCTGAGAGGGTGTGGGGTCAGGGGTGAGAGGGACTGAAATCCACACAGCCTGACCTGGCCCCTCACTTCACCCCTGGGTTAGTTGCCCATCTGGAAGCAGTTGGGTCTGCACCCCTGAGATCTCGGGGACCCTGCCAGGAGACACACCCCATTCTTCCCCTGCAGATGCTGCCGTGAAGGACCCACAGCCTGGGGAGGGCATGGAGCTGGGCCCTCAGGTGAGACCCCTGCTCCTGTCCAGGACACCAAGGACTTTCCTGTTGTCCGGTTCACTCCAGTGGTCACTCCCTGCCCTCACCCATGCCCCCAGTCTCAACAGTCTCCACACTGATCTCTTCTGGGCTCCAGGTCACCCTGCTGTGACTCACTCCTCCTGCTTTCCTGTGACCTCATGTCCCCTCCTGGGTGGTCCCCTGTGCTGGCTCCTCATCTTCTGTCTGACCTTTTGCAGCCCCAGGGCTCAGCAGGAAGCATGAATGACTGATACACTCACAGGTCCCAGGGTCCTGTCACTCATTCACACAGGAGCTGTGACAGGAGCCCACTGGTTACCTGCTCCATGTCGGTGCTGTGGTGCCGCCCAGAGCAGCCTGTCCCCACACTCCTCAAGCTCACCTGTGGGTGAGAGAGACACCTGCAAACAGGCGGATGGCATCCTGGAGAGCCAAGTGCTGTGAAGGAGAATGAAGCAAGAGCAGGGGGTGGAGTGTGTGGTAAGGGGGAAGAACAGAGAAAACAGCAGGTGCAAAGGTCCGGAGGCAGGACATGCTGCTTCAGCCTGATTGGCCCTGTGGCTGGAGCTGAATGAGCAGATATAGTGAGTTAGGTTAACAGTCAGATCCACAGAAGCACCAGATGCCCCAAGGCTCAGGAAGTCCCTGCAGACTCCATGAGGACAGTGACCTCATCTGATCTGAAGTTTAGGTGTCACTCTGACACCATGTGGACACTGGACTGGAGGGTTTCAGCCGTGGGATCAAGGACACGCTGGTTCTGTCTCGCTGTCTCTGCAGCAGAACAGGCCCCATGACGACCCCCAGGGAGAGACCTGCACCCAGGTGACCCACTCAACATCAAGGCTCAGGCAGGGAATGGCCTCCTCACCTTCCCCTCTGTCAGAGGAATTGCTGGACATGAAAGACAGACAAGCAGAAGAAGACAGACAGATGGACAGTCAGGTGGGTCCCATTCTCTCCAGACCCCAGGCTTCCCCAACCCAACCACCTTTCATCACTCTCACTGTCCCCCTGCTCCAGGCTGCTGCATCTGCTGCCCCCCAGGACGTGACCTACGCCCAGCTGACCAACTTGGGCCTCAGACAGGAGACAAGTGTGCCCACTTCCTCCCCATCAGAGGAGCCTCCAGATGAGCCCAATGTGTATGCTGCTCTGGCCGTCCACTAGCCCAGGAAGGAGCCAGACCCCACGCTCCAGATAGAGGGCCTGCAGGGACCTCAAAAGGCACAGGACCTGCCCCCTAAGGACACTCAGCAGGGCTACAGCCAGCCTGGTGACCTGACACAGGCCTCCAGCTGCTGCTGGGACCCTCTGAGATCCATCCCCCTAGTGATGCATTCACAGATGACTAATATGCATACACTTTATAGTCAAAGCAACAGACTTCTCAAGAGTCAATGTGTGTGTCCTGGCTGGTGTGGTTCAGTGGATTGAGGGCCGGCCTGTGAATCAAAGGGTCACCAGTTCAATTCCAAGTCAGGGCACATGGCTGGGTTGCGGGCCAGGTCCCCAGTAGGGGGTGCATGAGAGGCAATCACACATTGATGTTTCTCTCCCTCTCTTTCTCCTTCCCTTCCACTCTTTCAAAAAAATAAATAAATAAAATATTATTTTAATTTTTAAAAAAAGATGCAAGAATATATACTGGATAAATGTCCCAAGCATGCAGGTATCTGATTTCAGGAATGAATGGATGGTTTTAGAGTCAAAACTCAATCAGTGAAATTCAACATTAAAAGAGATAGCAAAAAAAAAAACAAACAATGACATCAACAGATGTAACATTTTTGTTAAATCCCTGCACCAATTTATAATGAAAAACTCTTCAGAAGTAAAAGGGTATTATCTATCTTTTATCAAAGCATCTTTCAAAAACTATAGTGTTTAAGGTAAATCTTGAAAACTTTTTGCCTGTAATTCAGCCTGGGGCAAAACCATCACTGGAGCGGCACCCCAGGACAGACGCCAGGCAACTGCAAGGGGCACACCTGCAGCATTTCACCAGCCCGGGCTCATAACCTGGGTTTTGCAGGTGGGGGAGGGGCTGCTCCCCACCCCTACAGCCTTCCTCTGCGGGCCCACAATCCTACCTTCCCTCCCCCAAGACTACACCTGGAGAATCTCATCCGAATAGGCATGGCTGCCTTGATCCTGGTGGGCCTCGGGGAGCTGCTGCTTCAGGCTCGAGACAGTGAGAGAACGGCCCAGGCTGCAGCCAGGACGTGAACACAGAGGGGACAGGGCTCCGCTCTGAAAGGGGGGCCATGGAGCCCATCTGATGACCCAGGAAGACGTGAAGGACAGTCTGCCCACAGGTGGGGAAACTGCTGATCTGTCCAGGGGAGCAGACATGGCAGATGAGGTTTGGGGACAGGAAACGTGAGCTGTGTTCCTGTGGAGGTGCCTCCACGTTCCCACTGTGGGGCTCTCCCTCCTCATCCTCACTGACTCCCCTTCACTGTCCTCCTGTTCTCACCCCTGTGACATGAGGAGCCGCCCCACATGGCTGGTTTGGGTTCACATCTACACACCCCTTCATGCTGGATCCCACTCATATAAACAAATGTGGTGTCTTCATAACCCGGGTCACTTAAGCCATAAAAACAAAGGACTGACACCAGCAACAGAATGAATGAATGTCAACATTCTGCAGCTCAGTGACAGAAGCCACACAGAAAAGATCACGTTTTCTGTGAGTGCATTTGTATGAAATGTCCAGGAGGAGGGAACCCACAGAGACAGAAGTCAGATCAGCTTGTCAGGGGCTGATGAGGAGGAGAGATGAGAGACTGATGGCTTTGTGGTATTTGGGGGCAGGGCTATACAAATTTGTTACTAAAATTACATAAAACTTGTGGTTGATATTGTGTATTTATTAGATTCTACTGAATTCTATGTATTAAAATGCTCAGTTCTATGTTGCATGAATACATCATTAAAAAGAAATGCAAGTCAGTTGCCAGGGTTCCCTGTGGAATCTTTTCACCTTAGAAGTGGCCCCACGTCTTCAGGCAGTTTCATGGGAGGCGGGACTCCCACCAGGTCCGAGATGCCCTCAGTGCCCAGTGCTCAGGCTCAGCCCCTGGTGGGATTCCCACCCTCACTCCTGAGTGTGGGGAGTCCAAGATCCAGGATGAGCAGCGTCCTTCCTGTCTCCTCTCAGTCTGGGCTCACCTGCCATCAACCCAGGACATTCTGAACCTCCTGAAGGCTTGGGGATTCGTATGCAGCTTCCAAGTAGCCCTTCCTCCCACAAGTCTCTCAAGTCCGTGTCTTAATCAAGCCCAGGAACAACACAGAGGGAGCTACTTCATGTCTCAGTCTCCACTGATCCTCACAACACTCATGAGAGCTGAGCTTCCACCCTTGTCTGCAATGAGGGCAAAGGGAGAGGGGACGTGACTGGCTCAGAACCAATGGTCAGTAATGTTTCCCCTTGTCTCCTGGCTGGTGTAGCTCAGTGGCTTGAGCGTGGGCTGGGAACCAAAGGGTCCCAGTTCAATTCCCAGTCAGGACACATGCCTGGGTTGCAGGCCAGGTCCCTGTGAGGGCCATGTGAGAGGCAACCACACATTGATGTTTCTCTCCCTCTCTTTCTCCCTCCCTTCCCCTCTCTCTAAAAATACATTTAAAAAAATAAAATCTAAAAAAAATTAATAAAAAATAAAAAGCAAGTAACAAGAAAAGAAAATGTCTCTGGTACAGAGATAGTAGTATAAAAAAATAGTGTACGAGTACCTGGATAATATACCTGTTTTAAACAAAAAAATAAAAAAAATAATGTTTCCCCTTGTCTTAGCTTAAAACCTGCGAATTGTCTGCAACTGGTGCTTCTGCCCAGCACATGGGGATGGAGTGGCCAGTGTCAGATGAAGGGTTGCCCTCACAGAGCAGGGCACTGAGGAGGCAGACATGCCCAGGGGCCTGGATGGGAGAGAAGGAGAGAAGGTCTCCTGCTCACAGAGATGAGGAAGTCAGAGATGGGAAGTGAGAGGGAGAGACAAATTCACACACTCAGCCCAGAAGGTGGGTGGCTCTCTCTGTGGGTCAGGTGACCATGTTGTAATCATCTCCCCACACCTCCAGCCCCTCAGTGGGTGGTCAGTCCTGGGACAGCCCCATTGGCTCCCCAGGCCACCCAGGCAGAGATCAGACAAACCCTCAGCTCTCCCCTCTCTTCCCCCACACGATGAACACACCCACAGCTCTGACCCTGGGCCCCTCTTTCTGTGACCCAGGTCCCCTCCACAGTCACACTCAGGTGAAGAACCAGGTCATCGAGTGGGTGCGACCCCATCCGCCTCCTCTGACCTCCTGAAGACCCTCACTCCCAGCTGAGGGGTTTACTCCCATGCACCTGAACCTACCTGTCACAGACCCTCCCTCCACAAAGCCTTCCACAGTTCTCCACCTCGCTCCAGCACATCCAAGGAGCCCCACCTGCTGGTTGATATTGTTGGAGATGAGGATGAGCTAACCTCTCCGCCCCAAGCAGAGCCAACTGGTCCCTACAAAGAAGACCCTTCTGACTTCCAGCCAAGATGGAGGCATAGGTAGACACACTGTGCCTCCTCGTACAACCAAAAGAGGAAAAACAACAATTTAAAAAACAAAAACAGCCAGAACTGACAGAAAATCGAACTGAGTGGAAGTCCGACAACCAAGGAATTAAAGAAGACACATTCATCCAGACCAGTAAGCAGGGCTGAGCCGGGCGGAGAGCACGAAGCGAGACTGTGGTTTGTGGAGTGGTACCGGCAACACTACAGCTGCCCGGAGAGGCCCGCAGCGGGCACACCTGGCCAAAACGCGGCTCGTCCACCTGAACCCAGTGGGGCCCAGCCTGGTGGACCGGGCGGTCCCTCATTCGTGTGCAGATAAACCAAGAGAAAAAGCTGGGGAGCAGAGCAGACCAAGCAACCCACCATCACGGAAATAAAGCCTCAAACCACCAATTGAAAACACTTGTGGGGGTTGAGGCGGCAGCAGGAGGAACTTCCAGCCTCACAGGGGAGTTCATTGGAGAGAACCACAGGAACTTGGAACTACGCAAGCCCATCCAACCCGGAGCCAGCACAGAAGGGCCCAATTTGCTTGTGGGTAGCAGCAGAAGTGCAGAAAGTGGAGCAAGCACTGCTGTTCGCTCAGGCCCCACCCCCACAGGCAGCATCACAGCAGAGATGTGGATTACCCCACCCTGGTGAACACCTAAGACTCCATCCCTTAAAGTAACAGGCGCACCAAGAAAAAAATGGCCCAAATGAAAGAACAGATCAAAGCACCGGAAAAAATACAACTAAGCCGCGAAGAAATAGCCAACCTATCAGATGCACAGTTCAAAACACTGGTAATCAGGAAGCTCACAGGATTGGTTGAAATTTGGGCACAATTAGATGAACAAATGAAGGATATGCTAAAGGAAATGAGGAGAAATGTGCAGGAAACCAATAGGGATGAGAAGGAAACTGGGACTCAAATCAACAGAGTAGACCAGAAGGAAGAAAAAACATTCAACCAGAAAGGAATGAATAAACAAGAATTCAAAAAAATGAGGAGAGGCTTAGGAACCTCCAGGACATCTTTAAATGACCCAACATCCGAGTCATAGGGATGCCAGAAGGAGAAGAGGAAGACCAAGGGATTGAAAACTTATTTGAACAAATAATGAAGGAGAACTTCCCCAATCTGGCAAAGGAAATAGACTTTCAGGAAGTCCAGAAAACTCCAAGAGTCCCAAAGAAGTTGGACCCAAAGAGGAACACACCAAGGCACATCATAATTACATTACCCAAGATTAAAAATAAGGAGAGAATCTTAGAAGCAGCAAGAGAAAAGGAGACAGTTACCTACAAAGGAATTCCCATAAGACTGTCAGCTGATTTCTCAAAGGAGACCTTCCAAGCAAGAAGGGGCTGGAAAGATGTATACCAAGTCATGAAAGGCAAGAAACTATATCCAAGATGACTCTATCCAGCGAAACTTTCATTTAGAATGGAAGGGCAGATAAAGTGCTTCTCAGATAAGGTCAAGTTCAAGGAGTTCATCATCACCTAGCCTTTATTGTATGAAATGTTAAAGGGATTTATATAAGGCATGGAGGGATATCAACAGGGGAGTGGGAGAGGGAGAGAGGAGGAAAAAGTACCGAGAATAAGTAGCATAAGCAGTAGGTAGAAAACAGACAGGGGGAAGTTAAGTAAAGTATAGGAAATGTAGAAGCCAAAAAACTTATGTGTATGACCCATGGACAAAAACTAAAGGGTGGGAAATAGGGGGGGTAATGTAGAGGGGAATAAAGGGGGGAAATGGGACAACTGTAATAGCATAATCAATAAAATATATTTTTTTAAAAAGCAGACCCTGCCCTGGCTGGTGTAGCTCAGTGGATTGAGCGCGGGCTGGGAACCAAAGGATCCCGGTTCGATTCCCAGTTGGGGCACATGCCTGGGTTGCGGGCCAGGTCCCCAGTGAGGACCATGTGAGAGGCAACCATACATTGCTGTTTCTCTCCCTCTCTCTCCCTCCCTCTACTCTCTCTAAAAAATAAATAAATAATCTTTAAAAAAAAAAAAAGCAGACCCTTCCCAGTGCCCCCCTCCCCTCCCCAGATTCACACAACTTGGTCATGGCCACACTGTGCTTGCCATGGGTGCCCCCCGAGCCAGTCTGCTCAGAGGAGACTCTCTGCACACCTTCTATACCAAGATAACCACAAAGAAACATTCCTGCCTCTTTTCACTCAACTTCAAATGTACTTGTCTCATGGGATTTGTGTGGGGTTTCGTGAGAAATTCTCATAAACCACACAGAGCACTGATCAGTTCATTACCTGGGTGTTAGATTCGTGCTGGAGTTTTATCACAGTTTGTCATCCATTCCTCACTCCTACAGTCTCTTCCCACAGAATGTTATCTTGTCAAAGCAGCATTGTGCTCAAATATTATTTTACTGAAATTTTTTCTGTAACCTTAAAATCAAACCCAGGAGTCCCTGTGGGGAGCAGAGGCCCCATGTAACCAGGGCACAGCACAACCTGGTGACTCATGGCTCTTAGAATCATCACCCTCTTCCTGGTCGAGGGTCCTCTGTTCCCCCTGTGCTGACCCCTAGTGTGTCCTGGTTCCTCCCGCCCCTGCAGGTCCCCACACTCCATGATGCTCACCTGTTATGGAGTCTGTCAGTGCTCCATTTTTCTCCTTCTCTGATACTTACCAAAACAACCCCCACATCATCCATTGCCTAAATATTTGTACTGTCCAATGTCACTAACCAACACTGCATGTGTCCAGGGGAGGGATCGGTCACCTTCCCCAATAAACTTCATGACTGAACTGGGCACCTGCTCAGTAAATGTTGGTTAGTTGCTGGGATTGACCCTCTTTTCTCAACCCTGTGGCCTAGGGTCAGTCCACATCACAGGTTAGGATCCACACCTGGGCTCACCCTCCACCTCTGCTCCACTTTCAGGTGAGATATTTTTTCTCACTTTCATTTCCCACATTCGCTGACTGTGTATGTCTTTGGGTCAGACAACAAATCCGTTTTAAACAACTGGTTGAATGGATAAATACCAGGAGTCGTTTGGGCGGATGGACACAGAAAACAGAGTGGTGGTCACCAGTGGGAAGGGGTCAGAGTGAGACAGAGGAGGGTAAAGAGAGTGAAATATACACTGAGGAGGAATTTGATTACAGAAGGTGAACACAATGCCATACACAGATGATGTGTCATAGATTTGTTTACCTGAAACGTCTTTAATATTTTTTAAGATTTCATTTATTATTTTTTTAGAGAGGGGGAGGGGGGAAAGATGGAGAGAAACATCGATGTGCCAGAGAAACACAGGTTTGTTGCCTCTGACACGCTGTCAACAGCCCTCAGCCAGCCACCTGGCTCCCAACCCGTGAGCGCTGACCAAGAACGGAGCAGGGGACCCTTTGGTTCGCAGACTGGTGCTCAACCCACCCAGCCACAGCAGCCAGAGCTGAAACCTATCTAATTCTATTAACGAATATCACGCCAATAAATCTAATTTTAAAAGACTAATTTGGAACAAATAAATCCGAAACCATCGGGAAAAACACGGCCTGGTCCCGTCAAGGACTGCTCTGTGTGTCAGATGATGGACTTGGTGTGATTTCTGCAGAAATGCCATGAATCTGAAAGAGCAACTAGTGTTTGAAGTGAAGACCAGGTGGTGTGTTTATAAAGCAGCTCCCACAAAGCACCGTTTTTTGTTTTTTGTTTTTGTTTTCAGAAGCTTTTGCCTAATTCCTGGGTGTAAATGCTCCTTGAGGGCGATGAGAGCCGCCCACCACCCTCTCTCCTGTGCCCCCGTCTTTCTCCCTTCCATCAGAATCACTGAGTCCCAGCCGCGCACCTTTTCGGACCGGCCCGCGGCGGCGACCTGCGTGCATTACTTCGCCCCGACGGGCTCACGGCCGTCTCCGCGGGTCCACTGAGCGCTGCGCCCGGACAACCTACAGCGCCGCCCAGCCGAGGGCCCGAGTGCATGCAGGGCGTGCGGCCGGGGCCCAAGGCCAAAGCAGCGCCACCCCTGCTGGCCGCCAGCATTCCAGGCCGCTCTGCGTGGCAGGCCCCGAAGTCTCGGGGAGACGCTGCGCCGTCCTCCAAGTCCCCGTCTCTCTGGTATCTGTTCTCCCGCACCGGGTCCCGGCGCTGTGCCTGCGCCACCGCCGCCGCCGCCGCCGCCGAGAACCACCACTTGCCCCAGGCCGCGCCACTGCTCCTCCTCGTCCTGCCGCTCACCTCGCCCCGTGAACGCACCCAGGTGAGCGCCCCCTGCCGGCGACTCTCCAGACTGCTACAAGTGCGCACGCTTGGACCAGGCCGGCCGCCACCGGATGCCCGCGGGGAAGAAACGGTTTACCCACAGCGACCGCCTGTCCTGCGCCGCCACCACAGCTTCCACTGTCACTGCTGTGGCTCTCGAGGCCCGCAGCACCTCGCCCAGCCACTCGCTGCCCTGCAGCCTGGCCAGAGCCCTGCGTTCGTCCCAGCCCGCGGCCCAGTCCCTGCCGGCCGGCAGGGCGCCGTGTAGCCCACCTGGAGCTCCCCGGCCCAGAGCACCAGCAACACGATTATTGTCCAGGCCCCCTTCCAGGGATCCCCTGAGGACAACTAAGATGCCTCTGATCCCCTCGCCGATCCCTAGGACTTGAAGGGAACTTCCTCAGTCTGATAAAGGGACAAGTACAAAGCCTACCCTGAACATCACAGCTAAGGGGGGAAACTGAATGTAGGTGGAGAATATAGAGGAGGCTACAGACAAGGACCTGAAGCTCAAGAAAAGAGCCTTCTGTGGGCAGGGCCCTAGGTCTTCAAAGGCACTTGTCTTCCTGCATGAAGCCCTTTCCTGTGGCCATAAGAGGGCACATGAGAGTCACCGCAGAGCCTGTCATTCTCACGATGAGACACAGCCTAGAACTTCCTGTGGAACAGGGGCCAGAGCTCACCCAAGTGAGGGTCTTGTTCTCAGGCAAAGCCAGGTGAGTCCCGGAGAGATTGTGCACCCACTGGCCCAGCAGAGGATCTTTGAGGCCCTTCAGGAGGGGAGCCCTCACACCTGCCTTCCCTGAGGCTCCTTGTCGGTTAAACGCACCTTCTCATAAACCTTTAGTTCCCACAGCTCTGCTGCCTCTCAGTGCCTGAGACTCCAGGTGAGAGACGTGGGTGGGAACAGCAGGAGACTGGGAGTTTGAACCATCAGTTCCAGCTAAGAGGGTCACAGGTTGGCATGTGGAATGTGGACAAGTCACAAAAGCATGTATGAATGACCCCCAGACATGGACAACAGTGTGGGAATTGACTGCCGGAGAGGGGCATGGGATGGGTGGAGGAGGGCAAAGAGGGAAAAAATGGGACAACTGTAATAGAATAACCATAAAAAATGGTTTAAAATGCCCTGGCTGGCATAACTCAGTGGATCGAGCGCGGGCTGGGAACCAGACGGTCCCGGTTCAATTCCCGGTAAGGGCACATGCCTGAGTTGCAGGCCAGGTCCCCTGTGAGGGCCATATGAGAGGCAACCATACATTGCTGTTTCTCTCCCTGTCTCCCTCCCCTCTCCTCTCTCTAAAAATAAATAAATAAAATCTTTAAAAAATGATTTAAAAATAAATATTCTTACACAAAGTAGTTATGAAGCTCACAGAAGATGATGCATGAGTCACATAATACAAACATAATTACTATTATTAACCATTTTGAACTTTGGGGACTATACCCTCTCAAGATCACTGAAAGCAAGGAGAATCGATGTATATTTTCCCCCTCATTGTGGGTCCTTCAAAGGCTAAACTTCCCTGGAAATACACAAAATATAAATCTTTTCTGAGGGTCAAGGGGGGACCCTGGTAGCCCCTTGTCTGAATGCAGTGTTTTTGAGTTTGTTGGGCTGAGGAGAACAGGAGTCCCCATGAGTAAGTGAGACAGGAAGAGGCTGGGATGCTGCCCCAGAACCCAGCAGGACCAGCCTTGCCAGGGGCCATGGGTTTCTCTGCTGCCCCTGGCTGCCTCTGTGCTGTGGGCAGCAGGTATGGGCAGGAGCAGTTGCTCTGAGGAAGGTCTTTTATTTCAGCCCCCGTGGTAGAGTGAGGGCTTGGTTCCAAAGCAGAAAGTTTTGAAAGAAACAGGAATGCACAGAACCACCTCCAAACAACTTCAGAGCAGTGACCCTAGGATCCCAGGAGTGGAGGGTTCAGAAACTGGGATGGCAGAGCTGATGGGGCTCAGAGCACAACCTTCCTCAACACTCTGCTCCTGGAGACATGTCCCCACTGTCCTCTGGGGTCCTCTTTGCTATCAGGAAGTATGGTCTCACCAAGCTTGTCGTTAAGTAATTTGCATTTTCCATAGAAAATAATATCAGGACTTTTCTTAAAGACTCCTGGCCAGTGCCTCTTGATTTTTATTTTCACTGAAATTCATACAATTTAATATTAACCATTGTACTTTGTATGATTCAGTGTAAAATAGGATTATTTTCTTTTAATTTACCCTTTATTTGCTTCATTTACCACACGAGGACAAGATAGAGATTTCATTTCTATTTTAGTTTTTTAAGATTTTATTTATTTATTTTTAGAGAGAGGGGAAGGGAAGGAGAAAGAGAGGGAGAGAATCATCAATGTGCGGTTGACTCTCACATGCCCCCCACTGCGGACCTGGCCCGCAACCCAGGCCTGTGCCCTGACTGGGAATCAATCCAGTGACCCTTGGTTCGCAGCCTGCGCTCAGTCCACAGAGCTACACCAGACAGGGCTGATTTCATTTTTAAATACATGCCCCGTATCACTTAGTTGGTCTTCCTCATCTCTGTGAAATGTTCGATTATTGTTCTCTGGAGCTGTTACTCAATGTCATGCTCACTTCTTTCCTTCTGACACCATAGATATGATGTTAGCCCTCCTCACTCCAGTCCCCAAGGACCTTCATTTCCCACTTCTGGTGTCCCTATGATCCATTCTGGAAATTTCCTCAATATTGTAAGCCACTGTTATAACTGGACATTCAGCTCTGTCTCATCCGTGATGGGAAGAATCGTTCTAATGTGTCCGTTCTATGGGGTTGTTCATCTCTCAGATTTCTAACTCATTATACTCTTCCATAAAATAATTCATATTCCCGCCTCAAAATTTGAGTCCTCCCTTTCTCAGATATTTATACATGATCATCTTCAATTGCTCTCATATTTCCTACCGACTCTCTTTCATTGCCCATGACAGCCCCCAGTGTCAGTAGTCGGCGTCCATAGACCTGTGTGTCATCATGAGGATTCTCCACTGCCCGTTCTTGTAGGAATCTCTCCCCTCACACACCTGCTCTCCCACAGATTCTCCAGGGCTGTCCTGGGAGTCAGGCTGACCAGGGGTTGTGGCCCCTGCCCGTGCCCCATGCCGTCCACTCTCTCAGACTCAGCATCTGCTCATCGTTCTGCCCACCAGGACTGATCCAATGGGAGCCTCACATGCACACACAGGACAGACACCCATGGCTGACAGACTGGACTCAGTCTGTTTCAGGACACAAAGAGCAGACTGCTCACTGCTGACCATGGACTTGGGCAAGTGGACAAAGACATCCCAGAGCCCACACAGAACCACAGGGCAGGGACCACACTTACAGCCTTCACCTGCCCCCTGACCCTCTTCCTGTGAGGTCCTGGAGTCCCTCTCTGTCCACTCAGGTGGGAAATATCCTTCCTGAGACCTGTGGATGGTCCCTGTCACTGGGGGCCCCTCAGTTTTAGTCTCTGTTCTCCATGTGGTTCCCTCCCCATTTGGGGAACTTTCATTTCTCTTTCCTGCACAGGCCTGTGCCTATGTACTTTAGAGCTACTGTGAGTAGCTGTGATTGCTGTTCAGCGCAGACAAGGTTTCCAACAGGTGCTACAACCCTGCACTTGACCCTAGACACCTTGATCCTCTCATGTCCCAGCCCACTCACATCTTCGTCTGGTCTGGAAATGGAAGTCTCCCTCCCATGAACCAGCACCACTGACCCACAGCCATGGTAGGGACTGGGGTTTGTGACAACAGGGTCCAGATGAGGAAACTGAGGCAGAGACAGGACATTACCACTCAAGGATATACAGACTTTGAATGATGAGTATTTAAGTAAATATATGCTTTAAGGAAAAATCAGAATTCTGGCCCAAGTCAATGTTGCCTAAATTTTGAAGGCAGGACCACAGCATGAGGAGGAGGTTTGAACAGGGAAACAAGGGGCACTGAGGGGGCAGGGGTCACTCAGAGGCTTGTCCCCAGGAAGGTGGGTGGACACAGTTGCTAAGTAAAAACAAGAAGTCAGTGATGGTGGCTGCGATAGAAAGAAAACCACACACTGGGGCCAGAGGAAGAGACATGTTCTCTTCCCCTATTCCTCTGTGTCTGTCCTTCGTGCTCATTGTCACAGTGACACTCGCCTGAACTGCACAGTGAGGAGGAGACCGTGTCTCTGCTGAGCTGAGTTCTGCAGGCACAGGGACCCCCATCTTCCTGCAGCGTCTCCAGGACCTGGGTGACCACTGTCCATGGGGAGGACCCACAGAGAAGGGCGGATAGCCAGGCTGAGGGGGAAGGGGACCTCGTGGAGAAGGACATGTGGTCTGTGCCTTGGGTCACCTCACCTGCAAGGAAGCTGTGGGTCTCTTTCTTCCTCCATCATGGGAATGTGGGCTGGACTCCTGGGGAGACACTGTTCCCCTTCCTGAGGGGCTGCTGACGTGACAACCCCGTGACAAGGACGGCCAGACTCCCAGTGACCACACCCTGTGAGTCTGACTACCCTGAGGACTCCGTGGTCTCTTCCTTCTGCGCAGCTGGGTTCAGAGAGGAGACACCATGCCCCCCAGCCTCACAGCCCTGCTCTGCCTTGGTGAGATGTGAGGGGGGAGGGGAAGCCCTGCACTGTCAGGACCCCAGGACTGAGGAGGCTCCAGGGGAGGAGGGCTGTGCTCAGGATTCAGGGCAAATCTCTCACAGAGACTCTCTTGCAGGGCTGAGCGTGGGCTTGAGGACCCCAGTGCAGGCAGGTGAGTCTGTCCCCAGAGTTCCCATGACCCTCTCCACATAAAGAACATAGGGCTTTCCCATCAGGCAGCTGGGGATGGAGACCAGAAGTTCCGGGTTAATGGGTGGGGGACGTCAGGCTGGGTGCTGGGGCTGACAGCTGGGCCCTGGGAGTGCAAATGTCTTGTGAGCCAGCCTCTGATTCCTTCCAGGGACCCTCCCCAAACCCACCATCAGGGCTGAGCCAGGCCCTGTGATCCCCTGGGGGAGCTCTGTGACCATCTGGTGTCAGGGGCCCCTGCAGGCCCAGGAGTTCCATCTGCAGAAAGATGGAAGCACAGCGTCCTGGGACAGACCGACGCCACTGTATCCCAACATGGTCAAGTTCTCCATCACACAAATGACAGGGTACAATGCAGGGATTTATCAGTGTTCCTATCTCAGCCCCACTGGCTGGTCAGAGCGCAGCGACCCTCTGGAGCTGGTGGTGACAGGTGAGAGGACACTCAGGGGTCCCAGCCTCAGGCTCTGCCCTCAGGAAGGGAGATGCTCTCAGGGGGTCTCCCCCTCAAGGCCCAGCCCTGGGGGACGTGAGGGAGGTGCGAGCCCCATTTAACACGCTGCCTCCTTCTCTCCTAGGATTCTACAGCAAACCCAGCCTCTCAGCCCTGCCCAGCCCTGTTGTGACCTCAGGAGGGACCGTGACCCTCCAGTGTGGCTCATGGCAGAAATTTCACAGGTTCATTCTGACTAAGGAAGGAGAACACAGGCTCTTCTGGACCCTGGACGCACAGCCACACCCCAGTGGGCAGGTCCAGGCCCTGTGGTCTGTGGGCCCCGTCATCCCCACCTACAGGTGGACATTCAAATGCTATGGCTGTTACAGGGACAGACCCCAGGTGTGTTCACACCCCAGTGGCCTCCTGGAGCTTCTGGTCCCAGGTAAAAAATTCTCTATTTTGCCTCTTGCGTGGATTGAGTCTCCAGACAGGTTACAGGGTCTTTTCAGGGAGAGGAGCCCCATGGGAGAGGTGGGGTGAGGGGAGCACAGGGGTTCCTGGGCCAGAGACACAGAGAGAGAGACAGTGGGACCTTGGGACCAGGCCAGGAGGAGGGTTCATGGGAGGAGCAGCCCTGTCACTCCTGTCTGGTCCCTGCAGGTGGCTCAGGGAAGCCCTCCCTCCTGACCCAGCAGGGCCCCATCGTGGCCTCTGGACAGAGCCTGACCCTCCAGTGTCGCTCTGAAGTCGGCTATGACAGATTCGCTCTGTCCAAGGAGTGGGGACAGGGCCTCGACCAGAGCACTGTCCTATGGCCCCAGGCCAACTCTCAGGCCAACTTCTACCTGGACGCTGCAAGTGGAGCCCACGGGGGCCAGTACAGGTGCTACGGTGGATACAGTCTTTCCTCCAAGTGGTCAGCCCCCAGTGACCCCCTAGACATCCTGGTGGCAGGTGAGGAACCAGCAATTTCATTCAAGGATCCAGAGTCTGCTCTGGCCCTGCTGGGGGTCTCAGGTAGTGATGACCAGGACAAGGGGTGTGGGGTCCCCAGGGAGGGAAAGAGACACAGAGAGACAGGGGATGGGAGGGGAGGGGGAGATGCAGAGAAAACAGAGACAGACAGAGAGGAGGGTCCTCAGAAAGGGCCCTGGTGACTCTTGGATCAGAACAAGGTGGACTCAGCCCCTCACCCACCCCCCTCTCTCTAGGATCACTCCCTGACAGACCCTCCCTCACCGTGCAGCAGAGACCCAAGGTGGCCACAGGAGAGAATGTGACCCTGCTGTGTCAGTCACGGAGTCCGAGGGACACTTTCCTTCTGGCCAAGGAGGGGGCAGCCGATCCCCCGCTGCGTCTCAGATCACCGTCCCGAGCTCAGCAGCACCAGGCCGAGTTCTCCATGGGTCCTGTGACCTCAGCCCATGGGGGGACCTACAGGTGCTACAGCGCAAACCACAGCAGCCCCTACCTGTTGTCACAGCCCAGTAACCCCCTGGAGCTCCTGGTCTCAGGTAAGGCCACTGATCCTGTCTTTCTGAGCTGTTAGCTCAGGTCCTGGTTCCCAGAGGAATTATGGGCTGAAGGGGGAGGGAGAAGGCTGTAAGGATGGTTGCCCAGCATAGATCTGTTCCTCAGAGACCCTGCTGGTGCCAGGAGGTGCCAGGTGGGCACTGAGAGGGTCTTAGAAGCCACAGCACAGATGTAGGAGGAGTCTGGGTGAGGTGGAGACCCCAGGGTTAGCCCAAACCCTCACCCCTTCTGTGTTCCTTCCCAGGACCCTCTGGAATGCCCAACCCCCTACCCACAGGGCCCAGCTCCACCACTGGTGAGTCACTGGGTCCCCTTTGCTCAGAGGGAGCACAGACCAGCCCAGGGTGGTTCTGAATCCCTCAGAGGATCTGATGTCCCCATAGGTACTCACGGACAGGGTTGTGTCCCTGGGGGAGCAAGTCAGGGAGAGATTTCAGGGGACACATGACACTTTAGGGGCTTTGAGGATTCACCCCTCCCCCACCATGGCTTCAGGCCTGTACAGGGGTGAGTGAGGCCAGTGACAGTGGGGTGGTCATGAATGAGGGACATGCTGGGCTCATTCTGGGGGAGGAGCCAGTCTGAAGTGGGGAGAAGGCAGCTCACACCACTCACCCCCATCCTGAATTTCCAGAAACCTCTGAGGATCTGGCCCTCGCCCCCACAGAGTCAGGCCCACAGAGCGGTAAGTGAGGGTCTCTGTGGGGAGGTGGTGGGTATGTCCATGGGGACAGGGGCTGAGTCCTGTGCAAGTTCAGGCACCTCTGGAGGCTCTGACTGGGACACGCCCTTCCCTCTCTGATTCTCAGTAAAAGGAGAGAATCATGGCCCAGAGCTTAGATTTCCTTTCAGTTCTGGCTCTGACCTCCTGGGGGGGGGGGGTCCTCACAGGGAAGCCCCCCAGGATGTAATGTTATGGGGACTGTCCCCTCTGTGGCACTGACAGTGACACTGTACAGGGAGGGACAGGGAACACATGAATTTGGGACACCCAGGTCCTTTCTTTCAGCTCAGGCTCAGCTGAGAAAAGGGAACAAGGGCTGGAGTGAGACCTGGTTCTGGTCCCAGCTCTGCTGCTCTTGCTGAGGGGCCCATGGTCCCTTTTCATCTCTGAGTGTCGGGTTCATGTCTGTTCATCCCTGGTCCCTTCCTGCTCACAGGGCTGCGGTGACATTAGGTGACATAACAGCCTCACAGAGCTCAGGAAGGCAGAGCCCCAGCCCAGCCCAACCATTTGAAGGAGGCATCAGGGTTCATGACACACCCCTGCCCCTCGCATGCCCCTGCTGTGCTGTGGGGCAGGTAATAAGGAAGGACCCTCAGCTCCAGGTGAGACAGGCCAGGACCCTGCAGATGAGGAGCCCAGAGCTTGGAACTGGTGTCCACCTGGGGCAGCATGAGGACAGCACAGGAAACACAAGTTCCCATGTAAAGTCCCAGCCCTGCCTCAGCCAAGCTGGGTGACCTGGGGCACGTGGCTGACCTCTCTGAGCTGCAGTGGACTGGGTGGGGGTTAGCCATTCAGGTGCATAAGGGCTGTGAGGTTATAGCAGATGAACGACAGACCCCAGCACGTGCCTCACACACAGTAGGTGCCCATTAAATAGCACCTTTGGCTCATTCATGACGTCACTCCAGCCCAAGGTCTCCAATGGTACTGGACCGTGCTGATCGGGGTCTTGGTGGCCCTCATCCTGCTGTTCTTCCTCCTCCTCTTCCTCCTCCTCCGACATCGGCATCAGAGCAAAGGCAGTACGTTGGGTGAGTAGGCGACAGGGTGACCTGGGCCACAGGAGAGAGGGGTCGGAGCACCTGCTGCAGGAAAACAAATAGTTGGGGAAGGTCAGCTGAGAAACAGATTTTCCAGAATCTCACATCAGAAAATCTAGAAAGGAAACACTCAACATCAGCAGAGTTGTACAAATGTAGGCTAGTCTTTCATTGTTTTCAATCTCCTGAAACATGAAACATACACACATGCGTGTTAAGCCTTCCTTCTTTCCTCTGGAACCACAGCGAGGGTGTGGGGGTGGAGCACCGACCCTCCCAGGGCTGAGACTGCCCCTCTTGACCAGCCCAGAGAAAGGCTGATGTCCAACCTCCTGCAGGGGCCACAGACTCGGAGCCCAAGGACAGAAGCCTGCAGATCAGGTAATTCCTGGCCAGAAGGCCCCAGACCCCCGCCCAAGGCCCCGCTCTGCCCCTAACTCCCCTGTCTCCTCCCCCAGATCCAGCCCAGCTGCAGATGCCCAGGAAGAGCCCCTCTGTGAGAGGAAGGGACAGCTGCCCTCAGGAGGGTCACAGGGATTTCAGGAGCTGATGGGGGAGGGAACAACCTGGGAGAGTGTGGGGTCAGGGGTGAGAAGGACTGAAATCCACACAGCCTGACCCGGCCCCTCACCTCACCCCTGGGTTAGTGGTCCATCTGGGAGGAGGTGGGTCTGCACCCCTGAGATCTCGGGGACCCTGCTAGGAGACACGCCCCATTCTTCCCCTGCAGATGCTGCCATGAAGGACCCACAGCCTGGGGAGGGCATGGAGCTGGACCCTCAGGTGAGACCCCTGCTCCTGTCCAAGCCACCAAGGACCTTCTTGTTGCCCAGTTTACTCCAGTGGTCACTCCCTGTCCTCACCACCCCTGGTTCTCAGCAGCATCCACACTGACCTCTCCTTCTGGGCTCCAGGTCACCCTGCTGTGACTCACACCTCCTGCTTTCCTGTGACCTCATGTCCCCTCCTGGGTGGTCCCCTGTGCTGGCTCCTCATCCTCTGTCTGACCTGTGCAGCCCCAGGTCTCAGGAGGAGGCATGAATGACTGATACACCCGCAGGTCCCAGCGTCCCATCACTCATTCATGTAGTGGCTGTGATGGGAGCTCACTGGCTACCAGCTCCATGTTGGTGCCTCAGTACTGGTCCTGCCCTGAGCAGCCAGCCTATCCCCACACTCCTCAAGCTCACCTGTGGGTGAGGGAGACATCTGCAAATAGGTGGATGGCGTCCTGGAGAGCCAAGTGCTGTGAAGGAGAATAAAGCAAGAGCAGGGTGTGGAGAGCATGATGAGGGGGGAGAACAGAAAAAACAGCAGGTGCAAAGGTCCTGAGGCAGGACATGGTGCTTCAGCCTGATGGGCCCTGTGGCTGGAGCCAAATAGCAAGAAACAGCGTGTTAGGTTAAAAGTCAGAACTGTAGAAGCATCCAAATCCCCAAGGCTCAGGAAGTCCCTGCAGACTCCATCAGGAGAGTGACCTCATCTGATCTGAGATTTAGGTCATCACTCTAACACCATGTGGACATTTGACTGGAGGGTTTCAACCTTGGGATCAAAGACATGCTGGTTCTGTCTCTCTGTCTCTCTGCAGCAGAACAGGCCCCATGACAACCCCCAGGGAGTGACCTATACCCAAGTGACCCACTCAAGATCAAGGTTCCGGCAGGGAATGGCCTCCTCTCCTTCCCCCCAGTCAGAGGAATTGCTGGACACGAAAAGCAGACAAACAGAAGAGGACAGACAGATGGATGGTCAGGTGGGTCCCATTCTCTCCAGACCTCAGGCTTCCCCAACCCCAACCACCTTTCACCCCTCTCACTGTCCCCCTGTTCCAGGCTGCTGCATCTGCTGCCCCCCAGGACGTGACCTACGCCCAGCTGACCCACTTGACCCTCAGATGGGAGACAAGTGCGCCCACTTCCTCCCCATCAGAGGAGCCCCCAGATGTGGCCAGTGTGTACGCTGCTCTGGCTCTCCAGTAGCCGAGGGAGGACCCAGACCCCATACTCCAAGGAGAGGGCCTACAGGGACCCCAGAAGGTACAGAAGCTGCCCCCAAGGACACTCACTAGTGGCCCCAGCCAGCCTGGAGATCTGATGTGGGCCCCCAGTACCTCCTCGGTCTCTCTGGGAGTCCCCTGTTTCTATAGTCACAGATAACCAATGTTCCTACATTTTAGAATCAAAGCAACAGACTTCTTAATAATCAATGTGTAAATATAAAACCAAAGCAGAAGTAGTATGACATATAGAAATCATGTATCATAGAAATGTACACTTGAAAAACCTGTAACAGCCCTGGCTGGTGTGGCTCAGTGGATTGAGTGCCAGCCTACAGAGCAAAAGGTCGCTGGTTCGATTCCCAGTCAGGACACATGCCTGGGTTGCAGGCTAGGTCCCTAGTTGGGGGCATGTGAATGGCAACCACATATTGATGTTTCTCTCCCTCTCTTTCTCCCTCCCTTTCCCTCTCTCTATAAATAAATAAATAAGATCTTTAAAAAAAAAAGAAAGAAAAGCCTATAACACTCTTACTAATCATTGTCAACCCAATAAATTTAATTTTTAAAAATTTAAAAATTCCTAAAAAACAAAGAAAAAGAAAAAATCCAAACTGAGAGAATATTTTAAATGAATGATCATGTAAATATTACATAGCAGACCTATGAAGTGGAAAATTACGAGCCATGAATGACTATATTAGAAAAGAAAAAGGTAAATACGTAGAGACAACCTTAAGTGTCCTTCAGTGGATGACGGGATAAAGGTGTGTAAATACATACAATGGAATATTACTCAGCCAAGAAAGATGAAATACTGTCATTTGCAACAACTTGGATGGATCTTGAGAGCATCATGCTAAGAGAAATAAGACAGAAAAGGACAAGAAATATATGATTTTACTCTTATGGGGGTGAAATCTGAAACTCTGAACTGTCTTACATATTAATTATATTGAATCTGTGACTAAAATTTTTCCTGCAAAGTGAACTTGGGAGACCAGAAAACTTCACTGCTAAATGCTTCCAAATACTTATACATGTATGAAATACACATGCCCACAAATGTACACATGGACATATATGCAAACATACACACACAGACATAGACACATGGACAAATACAGACATACAGAAAGTAATTAAAAACAAACTCATAGCCCTGGCTGGTGTAGCTCAGTAGATTGAGCACGGGCTGGGAACCAGATGGTCTCGGTTTGATTCCCAGTCAGGGCACATGCCTGGCTTGCAGGCCAGGTCCCCGTGAGGGCCATGTGAGAGGCAACCATACATTGCTGTTTCTCTCCCTCTCTGTCTCCCTCCCTTCCCCTCTCTCTAAAAATAAATAAAATCTTTAAAAAAAAAAACCAAACTCATAGATTCAGAAATGGAAAAATGGTTACCAGAGGGGAAGGAGGTGGAGGGAGGATGAACAGGACAAAAGGGGTCACAGAAGGAGACTAGACTTTGAGTGATGAGCACAGAGCGAGTATATAGATGGTGTATCATAAAATTGTACACTTGTAATCGATATAATGTTATAAACCAATGTCACCTCCATGTTTAATTCTTTTTTACAGCTGTGTAGTATTCCACTGTGTACATGTACCACAGCTGTTTCATCCACTCGTCTGCTAAAGGGCATGTGGGCTGTTTCTAGATCTTCACTATTGTAAATAATGTTGCTATGAACATAGGGGTGTGCATATTCTTTCTGTTTGGTGTTTCAGGATTCTTAGAATATATTCTCAGAAATCGGATCAGTGTGTCAAAAGGCAGTTCTATTTTTAATTTTTTTAAAGATTTTATTTATTTATTTTTAGACAGAAGGGAAGGGAAGAAGAAAGAGAGGGAGAGAAACGTCAATGTGTGGTTGCCTCTCACATGGCCCCCACTGGGGTCCTGGCCTGCAACCTAGGCATGTGCCCTGACTGGGAATCGAACCAGCAGGCGACCCTTTGGTTCGCAGCCTGCGCTCAATCCACTGAGCTACACCAGCCAGGGCTATTTTTAATTTTTGGATGAAACTCCATACTGTTTTCCACAGTGGCTGCACCAGTCTGCATTCCCCACGAACAGTGCACTAGGGTTCCCTTTTCTCCACATCCTCACCAGCCCTTATTGTTTGTTGATTTATTGATGGTAGCCTCTCTGACAGGCGTGAGGTGATATTTCATTTGCATCTCTGGTTATTAGTGATGTGAATATTTGTTCACATGTCTATTGGCCATTTATATGTCCTCTTGGGTTCTTTGCCCATTTTTTAATTGGAATGTTTGTCTTCCTGGTCTTGGGTTGTGTAAGTTCTTTACATATTTTGGAAATTAACCCCTTATCAGATGTATCATTGGCACATGTGTTGTCTCCTCAGATCTGGAAACAGGCCCTGGCTGGGTAGCTCACTTGGGTAGAGCATTATCCTGACATGCGAAGGTTGTCGGTTCGATCCCCAGTCAGGGCACATACAAGGATCAACCATGCATAAGTAAAACAAATCAATGTCTCTCTCTCTCTCTCTCTCTCCCCACCCTTCCTCCCTCCCTCCTTCTCTCTCCAATTAATAAATAAATTTTGAAAAAAGACCTGGAAACAGCCCAAGTGCCCATCAGTAGATGAGTAGATTAAAAAATGTGGTACATTTACACAAAGAAATACTACATGGCTGTAAAAAAGAAAGAACTCTTAAAACTTTTGCAACAACGTGGATTGACCTGGAGATTATTATGCTAAGCAAAATAAACCAGTCAAAGAAAGACAAATATATGATCTCACTCATCTGTGGACTCTAATGAAGCATATACACTGATGGACAAAATAGAATCAGAGGTATAGACACATTTAAGAGACTGACAGATGCTAGAGGGAGGGAGCGTGGGGGACTGGATGAAAGGAGGTGAAGGGATTAGCCAAGGAACACATAGGTACACTCTATAGACACAGACAGCAGTGTGGTGATGGCCAGAGGGAAGAGAGGGCAGGGGCTTGGCAGAGGTGGGCCAACTGGGGGAAAATGGTTGGCATTTGTAAGAGTGTCAACAATAAAAATAAAGTTAAAAACTTAAAAAATAAAAACCTCATCTCATTTTTTAAAAAAAGAGAAAAAGAGGACTTCCAGCCAAGATGGAGGTGTAGGTAGACACGACATGCCTCCGCACACAACCAAAAAATGGACAACAATTTAAAAACAAAAAACAGCCAGAACTGACAGAAAATCGAACTTTATGGAAGTCCGACAACCAAAGAGTTAAAGATACATTCATCCAGACCAGTAAGCGGGGCAGAACCGGGCGCACAGTGAAGCAGCGGTTTGAGAAGCAGGGCATGAAATGCTGCAGCTGGCCGGGTGGACCGCGGCTGGCAGACCCAGACCCAGTGGGACTGAGCCCGGTGGAGCGGACAGTCCCGCATTCGCACTCAGATAAACCAGGAGAAAAAGCTGGGGAGCGAGACAGAAAGCAAAGCCCAGGGGCCCATCAAGGGGAAATAAAACCTCAGACCACCAATTGAAAACACCTGTGGGGGGTGAGGCGACAGCGGGAGGAACTCCTAGCCTGACAGGGAAGTTGGTTGGAGAGACCCACAGGATCCTAGAACAAGCCCACCTGTGTGGGAATCAGCACCAGAAGGGCCCAATTTGTTTGTGGGTAGCGGGGGAAGTGACTGGAAGCTGGCAGACAATGGAGCAAGTGCCATTGTGCCCTCTCAGACCCCTTCCCCACAGAAAGCATCACAACGCAGCGTTGAGGGTTGCCCTGCCCTGGTGAACACCTAAGGCTCCACCCTTATATGTAACAGGTGTGCCAAGAAAAAAAATGGCCTAAATGAAGGAACAGATCAAAGCTACAGAAAAAAATACAACTAAGCCACAAGAGATATCCGACCTATCAGATGCACAGTTCAAAACACTGGTAATCAGTATGCTCACAGAATTGCCTGAATTTGGTCGCAAATTAGATGAAAAAAATGAAGGATACGCTAAATGAAATGAGGAGAAATGTGCAGGGAACCAATAAGGATGGGAAGGAAACTGGGACTCAAAGCAATGGTGTGGACCTGAAGGAAGAAAAACACATTCAACCAGAAAAGAATGAAGAAACAAGAATTCAAAAAAATGAGGAGAGGCTTAGGAACCTCCAGGACATCTTTAAATGACCCAACATCTGAGTCATAGGGGTGCCAGAAGGAGAAGAGGAAGACCAAGGGATTGAAAACTTATTTAAACAAATAATGAAAAAGAACTTTCTCAATCTGGCAAAGAAAATAGACTTTCAGGAAGTCCAGGAAGCTCAGAGAGTCCCAAAGAAGTTGGACCCAAAGAGGAACACACCAAGGCACATCATAATTACATTACCCAAGATTAAAAATAAGGAGAGAATCTTAGAAACAGCAAGAGAAAAGGGGACAGTTACCCACAAAGGAGTTCCCATAAGACTGTCAGCTGACTTCTCAAAAGAGAACTTTCAGGCAAGAAGGGGCTGGAAAAAAGTTTACCAAGTCATGAAAGGTAAGGACCTACATCCAAGATTACTCTATCCAGCAAAAGTTTCATTTCGAATGGAAGGGCAGATAAAGTACTTCTCAGATAAGGTCAAGTTCAAGGAGTTCATCATCACCCAGCCTTTATTATATGAAATGTTAAAGGGATTTATATAAGACATAGAGGGATATCAACAGGGGATTGGGAGGGGGAGAGCGGGGGGAAAGGTACAGAGAATAAGCAGCATAAATAGTAGGTAGAAAACAGACAGGGCGAGGTTAAGAATAGTATAGGAAATGTAGAAGCCAAAGACCTTATGTGGATGACCCATGGACAAGAACTAAAGCGGGGGGAGTGGAGGGAGTGGATAATGCCGGGCAGAGGGGAATAAAGGGGGGGAAATGGGACAACTGTAATAAATTAATCAATAAAATATTTTTTTTAAAAAAAGAGAGAAAGCCTTTTAAAAATCAATGACCTAAGTTATTATATATTGAAAGTTAGAAAAAGGCCCTGGCTGGTGTGGCTCAGTGGATTGAGCGCTGATCAAAGGGTCACTGGTTCAATTCCCAGTTAGGGCACATGCCTGGGCTGTGGGCCAGGTCCCCAGAAAGGGGCATGTGAGAGGCAACCACACACTGATGTTTCTCTCCCTCTCTTTGTCCCTCCCTTCCCCCTCTAAAAATAAATAAATCAAATCTAAAAAAAGAAAAATAAAGCCTCAGTAAAGACATAGAAGATATGAAGAAAAACATAATGAAAATTTTAAATTTGAAAACTACAATAATCATAAGGCCTCAGAGATGCATGGGCTCAAGAGCAGAATATAAAAGGGAAAAAAAAAACGTAATGAACATGAAAAAAAAGAACAATAGACATTACTCAGTCTGAACAACAGGGAGTAAATAAACTGGGAACAAATATGAGCAGAGGCTCAAGAACCCACAGGAGTGTCACAAAAGCTCCAACAATTACATCATGAGTCCTAGAAGCAGAGGACAAGACTGAAAAACTACTCAAGAAATAATGACTGAAATTTCCCCAAACTTGGCAATAGTCATAAGCCTACATGTTCATGAAACTCAATGACTTCAAAATAGGATAAACTCAAAGAAATCTACACCAAGATGCATCATAACTCAACTAGAAACACAAAGACAAAGAAGTTCCTTGAATGCATGAGGCAGAAATGCCACCTCACCCATAGAGGGAAAACCCACTCAGATGACAACAGGATTCTTGTCAGAAACCATGAGGACAGGACAGAAGTGACACATTTTTCAAATGCTGGGAAAAGGAAAAACTGCCAATCCTGAATTCTATCACTGGTGAAATTATCCTTCAGGAAGGATGGGGAAATAAAACGTTCTCAGGTGAAAAACTAATAAGGGCATTAATCACAAGTAGACCTCCCATAAATGAATAGCCACCGGAAGTTCTTGCCCCAGGAAGATGATGATAAAGGAGGAATCTTGGAACATCAACAAGGAAGAGAGAAGATAGGGAAGAGTGAGTATTTCCTAGCACAGTGCAGAGGACAGAAAAGTCCCAACTGCCCATGGGCACTTGCCTCACATTCAAATGAAGTTCAAATCTGGGGGTGACAAAAACAAATATACACACATTACCATCCAACGATATTTGTGAATATTTATTAATCTACCCACATCTTAAGAACTACAAATAAAGTTTTACTTTAATTGCCAGAGCTCATGTGAAGTCAAGAAATTTCTGAATTCCATAAAGAACTGTGGGACTCTTGGAGTAATTAACATTGTATGCAGGTAGCTTTAATCGCGCGCTAACAGTTGGCGCGGGCCATTTTTGCTAATGTTTTGTGCAAATGGCAACGTTCAGTAAAATTATGATAACCTTAGTTTTACATATTTTTTTCAATGAAACTTTTTGTGATTTACTATAAAATGTATACTGAATTATTTTTCTTAAATTTTAAACAGACAAATACTGGAAAACTCACTGGAAATTGAAATTAATAAAATATGTAAAAATTCCAATTTATTGAAAATATTTTGAAAAAAGTACATAAAATGTGTAAAAAAAGAAAGAATGAAGTTTTAGTAGTGTTTTTTTGTGTGATAATTGTATGTAAAAAAGAAAGAATGACGTTTTAGTAGTGTTTTTTTGTATGATAATCGTTAAAACATACATACATACATAATTCACCATTGTATGTGTTAGAGACCCAAATTTTGTCCTTTGGAATTCGTATATCTGCATGTTAGCATCCCTTTAGAGCAATAAAAAAGTATAAAAATAAACGTATTTATACGTTACCCGCATTCTACCACTAGTCTGTAAAACACGTACTTATACGTGTCCCGCGCTCTACTACCAGTCAACATAAAACGTATAAATACATTCGCCGCATACAATGTATTAAGACAGCCCAGAAGAGCCATGTTTTAGGAGTAAGGCCAAACTAGCCCTAGAGTATGCCTAAATACGAGGTTTTTTTAAAGGACAAACTGAACCACAAAGTGATTTGACTGACTTCCAAAACACAGTTACATACTTTTAAAGAAAGGAAGTAGAGTCTGTTACTCAACAGTGTCACTTACCTAACGCCCGGCAGAGTAAACCACAAACAGTCCTGCGTTCAGGTGGAAATGCAGAGGTGGTGCCACCCTCACAGGTTAGAGGGGGCAGTGGTGGGACCCATGGTGTCCCTGTCTAATACACCAGCCTGCTCCCCACAGACACGGGGAGGACTGTGGTGATAGAAGGTGGAGTGGATTTCACCAAGTGCCAGCTCCTGCCGCAGCTGCTGTGCTGGATACTTGGATTTACTGGACATCCTTCGGTCATTTCTAGACAGCTATGGTCAGCTTATGGATCCATAACACCTACGGATCTGGTGAGAGGCAGTTCTAAACCCAGGCTCATGTTCGCAGTTTTCCCAGGGATAAAAATCACCTCCTTCTTTCACAGCAGAGTCCAAAGGGACCCTCAGCATCTGGACATTGAGCAGACCCCCGTATTTGTCCTCAGCATGGATGACTTCTTGTGAGCTGGACCTGAAGAGCAGAGGGTGGCAAGGGCTCTGCTTGCCATGGTTGGCACTACAGGTGGAGGCAAGAGAGAAGGAACTGAAAGATTCAGGGCCTGTCAAAGCCGTAAGGTTATAGAGGTCTCGCTCTCTGCGCCCTGCCAGGACATGCCCTGAACAGTAAACCACACACTGTTGCACCTGGCCACGCCAAACACAAAGAACTAGGCACAACTCTGGGTGTGCGTCTTTGGATTGTGGAAGCCGCATATATCCAGCATTTGAGAAAGTGGACTTTTCACTTAGTGGGTGAGTGAGAAGGCTGTGGGTGTGAACGGAGCCCAGTTCCAGAACCTGCACCCACGGTCACGTGACCATCCAGACCGCTTGAGAAGACTGTGTGCATTCTCTGCCGAGGCCTTCTGGGCTCCTGTCCTCACATCGCCTGCAAGAGAGAGCTGGACTCCATTTAGAAAGCTGCTCCTGATGTGCCACTGGGTCCCAACAGCGACTCAGTGACTAACTAGAAGACATCAAGGGTCTTTGCATCTTGAACCTCCCGTGAGGAGGAGATTGTCATTCCCAGCATGTCATGAAGTTGCAGCCCATCATGGGATGAGAGTCATGAGCCTGAGGCCATGAACAGAGGTTCCAGAGGTTGAAGGTAAGTCACACAAAGAGATGGGTTAGATGTATGTGACACACATACACACCTAACTGTCACAAGGACGCCACTACCTCACCTGTCCTCTAGTGGGTCACATCTGGGTGGTGTGATGTTTCTGCATAGTGATGCTCCACAGGTCCACTTGGGGACACAGAAAAAAATGCCTTCTGTGGAGGCAGAACATATGGGGTCTGCTGAGACTCAGGTCAGGCTGAAAGGTCCAGAGCTTACTGTCTCCTAGGCCCCATCCTTCAGGGAGGGGCTACTTCCCTTCCTGCCAGGCCACTGATGAGGAACCCATGAACTGTCACACAGAGCTGGGGCCCCATAACACCCCATTGGTTACTCTGTGCTGCCGGTGAATTTGATATGTCTGCACACTGGTGACCATGGCAGGAAGCACCACGACCCCGACCCTCACTGTCCTTCTCTGTCTCGGTGAGCTTGGGGGAAAGATGAGGGATGGAGTCCTGGAGAGTCCTGGAGAGTCCTGGTCCAAGAGACCTCAGGACTCAGCAGGCTCAGTGGGGAGGGGAGAGAACTTCTGCAGGTAGGAGTGGTGGCTCAGTGCCAGGTCTGACCCCAGCGCTCAGGGGCCCAGACCAGGCCTGGAGCTTGTGTGTGGGTGGGGACAGTTCTCACAGGGACTCTCTTCCAGGGCTGTGTCAGGGCTGGTCGGACCAGGAACGGACTGGTGAGTCCTCCCCCAGACCTCCTGCTTCAGCACAATGGTGCCCCTCAGTTGCTGGGGGACACTGGTTTCGGAAATGGTTCACTCTGAAAGGGACCTTGGAGTGACAGCTGGGGAAACTGAGGGGACAAGGACACCCCTGACACTGCAAGTCTGATTCCTTTCCAGGAGTTCCCCCCAAACCCTCCATCTGGGCTGACCCAGACCCCATCGTCAGCAAGGGGAGCCATGTGATCATCTGGTGTCAGGGGTCTCTGCAGGCGGGTGGCTACTATCTGTATAAAGAGAGGGGCTCTTGGCCCTTCAATACAGGAATCCCGCAGGCCTCCAGCAACAAGTTCGGGTTCCTCATTCAGTCCATGAGCTCACAGAACACAGGGCTATACCAGTGTGCATACAGCACTGGGGGCACGCTGTCCAAGCGGAGTAACACCCTGCTCCTGGTGGTGACAGGTAAGGGGGAACCCGGGTCTCCTCCCCACTGTGGGCTCCTCCTCAGAGGATGAAGGGGACAGAGTGTGGATTTAGGGGGGCCTCACCCCTCCCAGCCCACACCTGGAGAAGGTGGGGTGATGGTCCCCTCTAACTCAGATCCTCCTTCTCCCTCAGGAGTGTACAGCGCACCCTCCCTCTCGGCCCAGCCTGGCCCGGTGGTGGCCTCAGGAGGGAGCGTGTCCCTCTTGTGCAGCTCACAGTCCACATCAGGCCCTTTCCTCCTGCTGAAGGAGGGAGGGGCTGAGCTACCACGACGCATGGAAGCAAAACGGAGGTTCTCTGCTGAGAGAATGTGGACGGAGGCCATCTTCCCTGTGGGCCCCGTGAGCTCCTCCCATGGGGGGACCTACAGATGCTATGGTTCCTCCAGCTACAACCCCAATGTGTGGTCACAACCCAGTGACCCTCTGCACCTGGAGGTCACAGGTGAGGTGACCCACACTTGGCTTCAGTTCTTTCCTGTGGCCCAGTTGATCTAAACCCAGTGCCTAGTAAAGCCCTGGGGGTTGTGGAGGTAGTTGACACCAGTTTATTGGAGACAGAACCACAGGCGGGAGGCTTTAGGAGGGACATGTGAGAGGTATCCCTGCAGCCCCTGTGGGCAATGGGTGTGTGTGTCCCCTGGGTGCCAATGACCTTCTCTCCAGGCCTGTACAGGGAGCCCTCCCTCTTGGCCCAGCCAGGCCCCCTGGTGCTGCCTGGAGACAGACTGACCCTCCAGTGTCACTCAGAGCCCGGTTTTGACAGATTCGCTCTGACCAAGGACGAGGGGCCCACACACCCCCAGGGTCTCCATGGGCAGCACAGTCCCAATTTCCCCCTGGGCCCTGTGAGCCTGACCCATGGAGGCCGGTACAGGTGCTACAGTGGACACAACCCCTCCTATGCATGGTCAGCCCCCAGCGCTCCCCTGGACATCCTGATTGCAGGTGAGGAGCCCTGCCCTGCCCCCCATCCTGACTGTCTGCTCAGGGCTGTGGCCTGGGGTCACCGTGGTGGTCATGGGGTCCAGGCGAGGGTCCTGGAGCAGAGGCTGACTGGGGGCTGAGGTCTAGCGGAGGCAGTGAGAAGCATGGAGATAAAGACACCCACCCAGAAGGACTGAGAAGAGCTGAGAGGTGTCATAGCATCCCTGGGAAGGACGCATGGAAGGGTCAAGGGCATGGGGGGAAGGGTGACTCTTTGTCCATCACAGCCTCCCTCTCCCCAGGAAAGTACAGGAAACCTTCCCTCTCAGCCCAGCCAGGGCCCTCAGTGCTCTGGGGAGTGAACGTGACCCTCCAGTGTCTATCTGAGGTCAAGGCTGATACCTTCCACCTGCAAAGGGAGGGGTCCCTGGATCCTCCTCAGCAGCTTCGTCTGCAGGACAAGGCTGCCCCCTCTCAGGCCAACTTCACCATCTACCCTGTGGCCTGGGGCCACAATGGGACCTACAGGTGCTACAGCTCACACAGCTCCTCCCCCTACCAGCTGTCACATCCCAGTGACCCCCTGGAGCTGGTGGTCTCAGGTGAGGAGCCCCTGCCCTGCCCATGTCTTCATGGTCAGTTCAGGACCCTATTTCCCAGCGGATCTTTAGGCTGGACAGGGTAAAGTCACAGGAGGGTGAGCCCAAGGGCACCCTCACCTCCCAGAGAAATGGAAAAGCCAGAGCCACCCACACCCTACCCTTGCCTTATCCTCATCCTCATCCCTGGGGCCCAGGCAAGTTCCGGGGCCCCAGGGAGGCTGAAGAGGCCTCAGGCTGAGCAGTGTCTGCGTGGCCAGACACTGATGCTGGGGGCATGCTGGGGCCCCCAGGGCTGTGAGGCAGGCAGGTGATGCGTGGGGGTGTCATGGCAGAGAGAGATGCTGTGGTCCCACCCAGGGGAGGGACAGCCAGGCTCAAGTGGGGCGAAGGCAGATTCCACCCCTCACCCCCCACCCTGTTCCCCAGGAGGCTCTGAGGATCAGCCCACCACAAAGTCAGGCCAGTCGGGTAAGTGAAGGCCTAGGGAGGTGGAGGGTGGGGGGAAGCTCAGTTCTGGTCTCAGCTCAGCCAGTTCCTGGATAAGAGCCTGAGAAAAGTTCTTTCTTCTGTCTGGGACCAATTTCTCCAAAGGCTGCTCGGACTGTGTGTATGGGGGTGTATGTGTGCACACGTGTGTGATTGCCTGTGTGTGTGTTGGGGACACAAGCAGTGTCTGAGCTCTCCTCTGTAAGCCTTCCAAGGATCAGCTATAGAGTTGGGGAAAGATGCCCCAGTCCTGGTTCAGTTCCCAGCTCTGCTGCGTCCCATCTGTGGGATCTTGGACAAGTCGTGTTCCTCCCGAGTACGAGATTCATGGGCTGCGGAACAGATCTCCTGCCACCTCCCCCAAAGGGAAAGCCCTCGGTAGGCAGCCTGGCCCTGTTTAGAGCTCCAGAAGGACACAGCCCACCCACACCCTTCACAGAACCGCAGTCTGTGTGCACACAGGCCCCACTGCAGCAGGCAGGGGTGCCAGTCTGCGGAGTGGGAGGTGGACTGGGCTGGGGAGCGGTGGTGACTGGGTGTGGGAACAGGTCTCTGCACTGGTGTTCTACCTGGAGGATCTGGGGACAGCATAAACAAAAGCAAAAAAAATAATAATAGTAACAACAATCACACAAGGGAACCCACATCCCGGTGTCCAGTCCTAGCCCTGCCCAGGTCAGGCTGGGTGGTTGGGGCAGGTGGCTGGGGCAGGTGGCTGACCTCTCTGAGCCGCAGTGGACTGGGTGGTGGGTCAGCCATCCCTGGTGCACAAGGGCTGTGAAGTTAGAGCAGATGAACAACAGACCCCAGCATGTGCCTCACACACGGTAGGTGCTCATTAAATGGCATCTTGGCTCATTCATGACATCACTCCTACCCAAGGTCTCCAACGGTCCCTGAACATCCTGATTGGAGTCTCGGTGGCCCTGGTACTGCTGCTCTCCCTCCTCCTCTTCCTCCGACACCGACACCGGCATCAGAGCAAAGGCAGGACATCGGGTGAGTAGGAAACGGGGTGACCTGGGCCACAGAAGGCGGTGGGCTTAGGAGCCAGCCAGAACTAAACCAAATAGTCAGGAAGGTCAACAAAGAAAAACTCCAGCCTTTCCCAATGGGAAAAAACCTAAAGAGACTAAATGAGAGTGTACGCGTATTTTCGAGTATTCTTTTGGCTTTTCCAAACTTACGAAATATGTGAAAACACATGCAAGTTTTATTTTTCGTCATCCAGAATTGTATTGTCTCTATGTGGAGGTGGGCGGGGGATTATGATCTCAGTTGTTAACTCCTCTGCGGGGTTTCAGCCCCACCCCAGGGGAGGGTCTTGGGGGGGCTGGAAGCTGACCCCACCTTCCTGCAGTGGCTGCAGCAACAGAACATGGGGACAGAGGCCTGCGGAAGAGGTGAGCCCTCTCCCAAAGACCCCGAGCCCCGCCCATCTGGGCCACCCCTCAGTCCATAACATGCTGTCTCCTCCCCCAGCTCCAGCCCAGCTGCTGATGTCCAGGAAGAGAACTTGTGTAAGGGAACTTGGACAGGGCGTCTTGGGGGAGGAGACAGGCCCAGAGAACCTGGGTGGGCTGGGGAGACTGGGGAGTGGCTGCAAATGGTCTGGGCTTGGCTGTGACACAGCACAAAGATGATACTCTGTGACCTTCGCCACATCACTGACCCTACCTGGGCCTCTGCTGGGTGAGATCTCAGGGAATCTCAGCAAGAGATGAGATCGCCTTGTTCTGTCCCCAACAGATGCTGTTGTCAATGACACACAGCCTGCGGAGGACAGGCAGCTGGACGGTCAGGTGAGCTCCGTCTGGCTCTGAGCAGGGAGCCCACACCTCCTTGTCCACACACCAAATTCCATGCACATGTCTGCCTCACACCGCTCAACTCTGGACCACCTCTGGAAGCCCCCGCTCTGAGCAGCTGCAACACTACACTTTCCTCGCCCTGCCCAGTCTCCTCTGCTGGCCACAGCGAGGAAGGCTCAGGTAGTGATGGCAGCACTGGAGGTTGGTCCAAGCAGTCAGAGCCTTGCACAAGGAGCTGAAATCCAGGACCCCGGGCCTGCAAAGAGGCGTTCCTGAACCCCACACAAAGAGTCCCATAGGCTCCCTCAGCCCTCGCTATGATCATTCTCTCCCATTGGGCCCGGGACCCACACAAGGTGACAACACACTCCCTCCACCATGGTAGGCTCACTCAGCTCCACCAAGCCAAGGACAGCACTCCCCTGAGGGCTGCAGCAGGGTCTGTCCCCCATGGTTATTGCTCCATGCCCAGTCCCCATCTCCCCAGCACCAGACTTACACTGCCAAGCTTTCGACCCCACATCCTGCCTACCCTAAACCCGCAAAAGACCCAATGACTGACAGGAACAGAGAATAAGAGTAGAACCAAGAAGACCACCCCCCTCACTGTCTCTGGCAGTGAGGGCCAAGGCCCCCAGGACTGTCCTTTCCTCCTCAGCCTGAGGCATCCCCCACCCCAACCGCATCTTTGTTCTGCCCCATCACAGGCTGTGGCACCTGAAGACCCCCAGGATGTGACCTATGCCCAGCTGAACCACTTGGCCCTCACACGGGAGACAAGTGCACCACCTTCCTCCCTGTCAGAGCCCCCTGATGAGGCCAGTGTGTATGCTGCTCTGGCCATCCACTAGCCCAGGAAGGACCCTAACCCCACACTACAGGGAGAGAGCTTGCAGGGACCCTGGAAGGCACAGGAGCTGCCCCCAAGGACACTCAGTAGTGGCCCCTGCCAGCGTGGAGACCTGACACAGGCCCCCAGCAGCTCTGGGGCCTTTTGGAAGTCAGTTACTTCCAAAAGAACTCCATCATCACACAGCTGATCTATGTCTCCACTAAAGGGACCCCGCTGACTGCAAGGATCCCCTGGAACTGCAAGGCCATAATTACACACGTGACAACCTTGAGCTAAGAGCAGGCCCACAACCCAGCCCCAGTGAGCCACAGCCGTCACTGTGAAGCCGGGCACTTAACTGACCTCAGAGCCCAAAAGTCCCCAGACAAAAAGGGACAGCAAAAAGGGACCAACTACTGGGTGCAAAAGTGGCTGCAGCCGCTGAGGGGTTGCTCAATTCCATACTTCTCATTTCCTGAGCCAACCCCTTCCTCCCATCTGATGCAGCTTCTCAGCAAGAAAAAGCCGCCTGCTCCCTCCTGACCACAAGTGTCTTCCTTCTTCAAACAGGGGGGGAAGGGTGCTTTTCATAGGCCACTGACCCCATTCCCCACTTCACATCGTAAGACACAGAACTGGGAATCTGCCCATCAGTCACCCTGTAACAAGCTGTGAAATGGGCCTGCAGATCTTGTCAATCGCTGCAACCAATTAAAATTCACCAGCTGCCCTGACCAGTGTGGCGCAATTGGTTGGGCATCACCCCATGAAGCTTAAAGGTTGCCACCTTATTTCCTGATCACGGCCCATGCCTCAGTTGAGGGTTCCAGTCTGGTTGAGGTGACATTTATCCCCGGTCCTCCCTCCCTTCCCCTCTAAAAAACAAAAGCAAAACCCACCCCACCCCAGCAGCCTATGGTGGATGGGACCAGCTCCCAGTACCTCCCCACCCCCGCGGCTCACCAGAATTTTCTTGCCACCGGTTGGGCAAAGGGCTGGAGACGGGTGCTGACGCTGACCCCCACTTGCTACTTCCTCTGCCTGAAACTGATTGTTCAGCTTTCAGACCCTTTCTTTATATATATTGTATTTTATTTGTTCAGAATGCTTGTCTTTAACTTAACTGAAATTAAAGATCTGTTTGCCAATAACGTCACATCTGGTTTTGACTCAAAAGAACCTTCCTCATATCCTTGGCCACCCTGCTATGATGTTAGTGGTGTGTGAATGCTGTCCACCAGCGTAGCCCCCAGACAGTCACCGTACCTTAGTGGTGGCTTCAGCAGTCTAAAATTGGACAGAGACACATGCCAGCATGGCCCCTGAGTAAGGATGACACAGAGGGTGAAGCATTCCCAATTTCTTGAGAACTAGTAACTAAACTCTCAGGGGTGATCATTTTGTAGTGCACGTAGATATTGAAGTATGCTGTACACTAGAAACACTAAAAAAAGAACAAAAATTTTTTAAAGCCCACAAGGACCTGACCAAACCAGCCTAACCAGGCCCCTTCCATGCAGGAAGAACCACTGCCAGGCCAGTGAACTAGCTCAAGGTAACGTAATAAAGAACCCAGCCTGGGTTTCTCACTGCTACACAAACGGTGTGTTTAGAGCTGGAAGGGTAAGAGACGCACCAATAAAGACCAGTCCCAAAAGTGTTGATCTGTTTTATTATCTGATTGGAAAACCAGACACTCCACCAGTCCGGGGCGGGGGGGGGGGGGGGGGGGGGGGGGGGGTAGGAGGGGGCTTAATCTTCCTCCTCATCATCACCGGCTCCAGCTCCGCCCTGGCCCTTCTTGGCATTCTTCCTCTTCACTCGGCCTGGGCGGCCACCCCCGTATGGGGACCGGAGGGAGAAGTCGATGTGCTTCTGGGAGTCCAGGCGGACAATGAAGGATGGGATGTTCACCACCTGCTTGCGGACCCTGGATGGGGGAGGGCAGGTCAAGGAGTGGATAGGACCCCACCCTGGACAAGACACCACTCTCCTCTCGCTTGTGCAGGGCTGGCGCCACAGCTGCACTCATGCAGCAACAATGGCAGGGCCTCCTGATCCCACGGCCTCTGGCGTCCATGTAATCCCTCTATCTAATCCATACAGCACTTTGTGAGACTCGCTTCACTCACTTTACAGAGAGGGAGATTCAGAAGTAACCACACAAGACCACAAAGCGAATGAGGTGAGGTGGCAGCATATAAATCCAAGATCTCTCTTTCAAACATTCAAAATTGTGCCAGACACTGAGTTTCGTTATCCTGCAGGTTCACTGTCCTGGAAGGAGCAGCCAACGGCTGGGCTCTATGAAGTTATTTTCAATAAGAAACGTCACTGAGGCTCTCGCCCGCAGGTCACAGGGCCAGGAGAGGGCTGAGGCACCAACTTCGTGCACAAATATCCTGTCCCATACTGCACAGCTTTCCCTCGGATGGTGCCCAAATTACAGGAAAGGCAACCAGTACCCAGATAAAGACCCACCGGCCCTGCCTGCTTGCTCTCTTCACTGCAGCAGCCACCACCCTGAGCCAGCATCTGCGCTGCAGCAGATCCTGGAATGTGGCCAATTTGCCAAGTTAACGCCCATAGCACAAGAATGCGATAGGATCAGGGTCTGGAATGACTTCACAAGTGGGCCCTGTGCACAGCTGAGCCCACTCAAGCTGGCTGAGGCCCAATGACTTCTCTCTCACCTGGGGAGCAGCAGAGCTATTACCTGTCCAGCTGCCTGCATGCCTGGCAGAGGCCTTCGCAAGGTGTACGGCTCAAGCCGCAGTGACCCTTGCGCTGGGCTATTGGGGGGGGGGGGTGAGGTGGCCCCCAGCCTCCTATGAGCTATTTGCAGGGGTCAAGCTGTACCCTCAAGTGAGCTCGCACCTTTGTCACTTCCAAAGGCTGCACAAGAAACAGGGACAGCAGGCTTAATGAGAGCAACCTTCAGAAGGGCGGGGGGTGGTGCACAGGACTCAGGGAGCCCACCAGAGGTAGTACCTGATGTGCCGCTGGCGGATCAGCACGCGAGCATGGTGGATGGACTTGGCCAGGCCCAGCTTGAAGACCTGGGTCTGCAGGCGCCTCTCCAAGAAATCCTCGATCTTCAGGCCCAGGATGTAATCCAGCTTCATCTTGCCCTCATCCAGCACCCCAATACGCACAAGGCGCCGCAGCAGGGCGTTGCCTGAGGAAGGGGGCACAGGGATGGAGTTCTGCCTGAACTCACGCTTGCTGGGTTCAAGTCCTCCACCTCAACAGCTCCACAGCATGGATATGGGTGGCAAGCAGGAGCTAATTCTGACAAAGGACTCAATGTACCAGCCGTCATGTGACTCACAACCCTAAGGCAGGTCCTATAGCTACACCCATCTCACCAGGGAGGGCAGGTGACTGCATACACCTGTGCTCTCATCTGGAAAAGGAGAGCCTTTCCTCAGAGTCAAGAAGAAAAAATGAGACAATATCTGTAAAAGGGCTTAGCACCCACCTGCAAGACTAAGGGTTGCCATTATTAAACTATAGCTCCCATGACAAAACATGGGGCGTAAAAGCCAACACTCAGGAGTTAAGAAAGCCCTACCCATTTCCCCACACAGGCTCACAGCTAATGAGCACATTTACACTGGAGAAACAGCCCAAAACTTTTGTCCTTAGGAAGGACAGTTTCACCTTTTAAGTGGTTCTTAGTGTGTTATAGCAAAACAACTAAATTCAAGTTCTCTCTATAAACAACGGACCCACATTAACTGAATGCTTCCTCACCCCCAGGGAAAGCGAGAAGGAAAGTCTGCTGATCTTGTGGGCACTTCGGTGTCAAAGGGGCCCGTCATCACAGCAGGAAGCAAGCACTGCAGTGCGTTAGCTCCTGATCTGTGCAGATGGAGTTTCTACTGGTCAGTGCCTGAATGAACCACCAACCAAATGTTTGTTGCTGTTAAGTGTTAACGTCTTTTTTTTTAACAGATGACTCAGGGAAGCTTCTTGCCCAGGCACACCCCTTGGTGGGAAGGCTGGATCTGAAACCAGGTGGGGCAATTCCAGTGAGGAATGCCTCCTGAGGTGGGGGTCCTCAGCTCCTCCTCCCTAGCCCTGTGGCTTACTGGCTAGTTTACTAGAAGGTGAAGATGCTGCCTTCCCCTGGCAACTTCCATTTCTGCCCCGGAAAACCACAAGCCTTCAACACCTGTTGATCATTTCTTTGCCATGTGATTGTCATTAACCACAGACTTGAGTAAGTTTCACTGTGACTAGCTATCTCAGAGAATCCTGCGACCAGAACCATCTGTGGCCTGCTCCCCACAACTTCTGGGATTAAGTCCCACCCAGTATCAACGTCCATGGGAAATTCATGAGATGGTCAAAGGGGTTTATGAACTAGTGTAAGGATAAGAATGAAAAGCTCTAACATCCATGAACCTGAGGCATTTAAGTGTGGTAAATTTGTGATGGTTAAACAAGCTCCAGCTTTTATAACCTCTAACATACGTGACCATTCTCATGGTTAACAGTGGGAGCTCAGGTCTAAAAGCATTTCCTTAGTCACGGGGTGGGAGAAAAATCAAACTAGTTACCCTGACTGAAAATTAAAAGAAACATCATGTACGCAAGGAAGCTAGGCCTGATTTCCAACCTCTTCTGCTTCTCATAAATCAAGCCTGACCTCATGCTAAAAGCAATATCAAGATGATAGCTGGAGCCATGACAAGGAAGCTCAGCTGGTTAGAGCATCATCCTGACATGCCAAGGCTGCGGGTTTGATCCCCGCTCAGGGACCAATGAATGCACAAATAAATGGACCAACAAAATGATGTTCCTTTCTCTTTCTCTCCCTGACTGGGAATTGAACCAGCAACCTTTCAGTTCACAGGCCTGCACCCAAATCTGCTAAGCCATACCAGTCAGGGCTAAAAAAAATTTTTAACTTAAAAGTAATTTTTATGGTTGGCAAATTTTATCCTAATAAAAGCTGTTACAAAAAACATACAAGTTACAGAACCATCTATAGGCAGACTTCAGTCTGTTTCAATCTGTACATACAGCTCTTCAACACCCAGAATACAAGATATACTTGCCAACTTAGGCAGCTGATTTGTTTCTTTACTTTTGGTTATTTTTCTTAAGCTTCCTCTAAAATCTCTCCTTCTATCCCCATCACTGAGTTCCTCTGGGAGTCTGCGCTCAGTCTCACTAGGGTGGGAGGCCTGTTCTTCTATAAGAGAAGTATCAGCTGCCACCCCTTACAAGCCTGACATGCAGGTTAAATAATGTATTTGAAAAGCTTAGAAAAAGGCACTTAGTCCTTATAAAGTATCAGCTATTTTAACATTACCGCCATCTTACACTCTGAGAACTATTAAAATTTGAGTGCAGTCGTGTCAATCTTCCATTAACTTCCCATCTCAGAGTAGAAATGCAAGACTAACTTAAGAGTATGTTCTTCCCTGTGACATCCATAAGCCCTCTCCTGCCCAGGCCTTTGCTAAACGTTGCCCAATGTCCTGACCACCTTACTAAAAACTGGCAAATGTACACAGCCACACTCCTACCCTGCAATCACCATAAGGTATTTCAGAAATTTCACTGTCTATTCCCACCTCCAACAGAACCATGTCGTTACATTACATACAGCTGTAGCCAGGTGCCCAAGCTTAGCTGACATTATTAGTGCAGTCCAGAGTAAAGTAAGCTCCAATATTTGGGTAAAACAAAGTTCACACATAAAGAAGAGTGCAAGGATTTGGATCCAGACCCACTTTTCCTAGCCCACGATTCCCGTCAAACGCCAAGTTAAAAGGCTGGCTCTGCTTGTTCAATTTAACACTTCTGATCACTGGACTAGCTGCCTAAAACCGCAGCAGCCCTGCACCTTATCGCTTTCCTGTGGGCTCCCACACATACCTTCAAACAGACGCCGCGGGTCTTTCTCGTCCAGTGTCAGCAGCTCCCGAGCAGCCTTACGGATTTTGGCCAGGGTAAATTTGACCCTCCAGACCTCGCGTTTGTTCCGGAGCCCATACTCTCCTACAGAAAAAAAAAAAGGGGGGGGGGGTGTGACAGCAGTCGACAAGGGAACAGGTTGTCCCACGGACTAGTGCAAAGTGGCTTCTGGATACAGAAAATCTTCCTAAACCACTAATAATTCCGAACTTGGGGAATAGCGAAAGGAACACACCACAGAACTTTTAACAAATGGAGGACGTGGCCGACCTCACCCACGTGCTAGCTTTCCCCCCGACCTCAAAAGTTAAAAACCTGCCTTGGCCACTCACCGATCAGCTTCAACTCTTGGTCAAGGCGGGATTTCTCGAAGGGTCTCCGCGGGGTCACATAGGTTTTGCGACAAACCCAGCTCCGGGCTACCGGCATGTTGGCTCCGCTCACCCGCCTGCGCAGATAGAGAAGCTGGGCGTGAGGAACGCAGGCAGCGCCTGCGCGGTCCCACTACACTAGAATCTCGGGTCGCCCTGGAGAAATCTCGCGAGAACCTTCTCTAAAGCTTCCATAAGCGGGACCACCCAACAAACGTGTGGCTGCCTTGTCCAACCACTCTCCGCTCACCCCCAACCCGTTCACCGTCCTTATCTAAACTTGGAAAGCCACCACGACCTTCCAACCCAAGCTCGAACTAGAAATCAGAGTAGAACACCCACCTACACGCGGCGCCAGAAAACTGAGAAAGAGGAGCGCACGCGCCCTGCCGCGCTCTTATAGGAACGCTGCCTCCCGTGACGTCATCACGCAGGGCGCGCACCTGCACCAATCAGAAGAGGCATTGGCGGCGGAAACGCTGTGGAGGCGAGCGGATGGGCGGGAGCGACGTTTGCTAAGCCAGGGCTACTTCCTCTCTGCCTGACGGAAGTCGGAGCACGGATGCCCAGAGAAGTGGTACCCTCTTCGCCCTCTGAGTGGCGACTAAAGTCCAGCAACTAGCCTCAAGTCGGGTATAATATTAGAGACCTTACCTCCACCGTCTCTAGACTTCAGCTGGCTGCCGCTCTGTGAAAAGACCCCCAGAGGGCTGGAGCTTCACGATCGCATAGTTCTTCCAGAAGCTGCTTCGTGCAGTCTGTGAGTAATGAAGTCGTCGTTTTCCTGTCAAAATAACCTCCCTCCGAAGCAGAGCCAGAAGCCAGCCTGTCCTTTTGATTCCCGGCTACAAATCTGAGGAGTGCATGCGGAAAGCGAGGAATCACGGAGACGTTGTGTGACTTGCCTGAGGAGACCCCCACCTCAGCTTGACATTCTGACAGGATTCCACTTTTGCCTGCCTTGCTTTTTGCGGACAAGGGGAAAAAAGATCTGGGTAGAAATCAGCCATTCCTGGAACATTTATCACCTAGTGGCTCTGGCTACCTCTGGGGACAGCCGCCCCCCCGTTAGCGTGGGCCTCGTTAATTTATTTATTCAGCAGTACAAAGAATTGTTCCACACGGTGACATATAGCCGTGAATAAAACCGCCCATCTACTCACGGAGCTTAGAGTCTTAGGGGAACAGAAAAAAATAAGTTGAAGGAAGTAAATCACTTCAGGTTGGTGTGCCACGAAGAAAATTAATTGATAATGACTGAGGGAAGATGATACTTCAGATAGGATGGTTCAGAGTGTACTCTTTAAGTAGATGATTTTTATTTTTTTTTAATATTTGAACCTCAAGGGTAAAAGGCTTTCTGCCGCTTTATCAAAAACAGCAGTTTATATTCTGAGGTTCGTTCCCAGAACAGGGAAAATGTGAAACCTCTTGCTATATATTCTGCTCCACCATGGCGCCATTCCCGTTTGTCACCTTGAGGAATTTAGTTTTTGCTGTGCTTTGTCAACATCTTACCCTCAGTCAGCCCCTAGGGTTACTTCCTTCAGTCCTTTCCTCTGGAGGAATCCCATTCACACCAAGGGCTTTAATTATTATTGTTAGATCATGTTTAATGAGCACTTTAAATGTGCTAGGCTTTGGGCTAAGCACTTCATCAGGGGTTTTTTTAATTGATTTTTTAATTGATTTTTTTTTTTTTTTTTTGAGAATAAGAGAGGGAGAGGGAGAGAAAAACTGATTTGTTGATCCACTTATTGATGCTTTCATTGGTTGTTTCTTGTACATGCTCTGACCAGGGATTGAACCAGAAAGCTTGGCATATTGGGAAGATGCTCTAACCAACTGAACTACCCAACCAGGGCCTTCTGGGTTTTTTAATTCTTGTTGACCTATGATTTCTTTCTTTTTTTAAAAGGATTTTTATTTATTTATTTTTAGGAGAAGGGAAGGGAGGGAGAAAGAGACAGAGGGAAATATCTATGTGTAGTTGCCCCTCGTGCACCGCACCCCCCAGGGACCTGGCCCACCACCCAGACATGTGCCCTGACTGAGATTCGAACCAGCAACCCTTTGGTTCGTAGGCAGGTACTGAATCCACTGAGCCACCAGCCAGGGTATGACCCATGATTTCTATCACTAAAAATAACTACAGGTGGCATTCTGAAATACTTACTATACATGAGGTACTGTTCTAAGAATTTTACTTGTATTAATTTATTTAATCCTCAATACATACTTAAGGAGTACTGTGAGAGAAGTTGTCCTCCCTCCTTAAGGAGTACTAATACTATTATTAATCCTGTTTCACAGAGACAGTAGTGAGACACCAAAAAAATGGTTACAGAAGTTACCCAAGATTACACAATGTGGAAATAAATGCAAAAAACAAAGGCTGATTATTGAGAGTAAGAGCATCAGTCACTCAAATTTTGGCAGAGACTCTAAGACAGGCAGTTTTATAGTGGAAGAAAAGGTATTGGCTTTAGGTGTGCCCTCATTGGAGGCTGTTGGCCCCAAAAGCTGGAGGTGTGCTAATTCCAGCATCCTATTTGATTGGTGAAGGGAGGGTATTTGGCTTTCTCTTCTTGGTCTTAAATTGGAACCCATGACAAAAATTAGGGAAGTTGTCAGTTTCTAATCAAGTCCTGGCCCTTTTGGACTGTTACAGGGATCATTGTTTCATCCATCCTCCCACCCTCTTGCCATCTCTGTATTTAGGTGTGTGTTTTGGGTTTTTTTATTTTGTTTTTGTTTTTAATTTTATTTACTTATTATTTTAGAGAGAGAGGAAGGGAGGGAGAGAGGGAGAGAGACATCAGTTGGTTGCCTCTCGCACATCCCCAACTGGGGACCTGGTCCTCAACCCAGGTATGTGCCCTGTCCAAAAATCAAACTGAAAGCCTTTCGGTTTGCAAGCTGGTGCTCAATCCAGTGAGCCACACCAGCCAGGACTGTTTCTGTTTTTTTGTTTGTTTACAGATTATCTCTCAGACAAAAAGGTTATAGGAGGGCAGTAACCACATCTTTTCTACTTATCAGCAACTTAGCATAGGTCCAACATACAGTTGTCAATAAATTATTAAATGTATACTCTGGTTTCTCTTCAGATTTTATTAATCTTTTGCCAAAAATAAAAAAAAATAAAAATAAATTATTAAATGTATGAATAACATGCATCATCTATAGATCAGAAGTTTTCACAAACCTCTCCTTGGGTTTAATGTGCTAGAATGGCTCATAGAACTCAGAAACATTTTACTCACCTTATCACTGGTTAAATATAAAGGAATATAATTCATTTGCCCTGACTAGGGCAAGGTATGGGGAAAGGGCAGGGAGTATCCATGCCCTCTCCAGTTGTCACTCTCCCCAAGTCTCCATGTATCCCCCAACCCAGTGATTAATGAAATAATTGGCCATCGTTGGCTGAACTCAATCTTCAGCCCCTCTCCCCTGGGTGGAGGAGGGATATTTAAAGTTCCAACGCTCTAATCAAATGGTTGGTTCCTCTGACAACCAGATCCCATCCTTAGGTATATTAAAAAATCATTTCATTTACTTAAACTCAGGTATGGTTAAAAGGGTTTGTTATGAATATCCAAACACCTTTATTGATCTTAGCACTTTTGGAAATTCCAAGGGTTTTGGAGCTCTGTTCCAGAAATAGATGAAGACCAAATATATATTTCTCATTATAAATCACAATAGTGATAAGTAATAAGGCAAATATATCAAGAAGGGCAATGTAGGCTGTGTTAAATTTTAAGGTAAGGTGACCATGGAAGGCCTAAGGTAACATTGAAGGAAAGACCAGCCTACAGTGAGGGACAAGACCATGTGGCCATCCAGGGAGAAAACATTCCAGGTGAGGTTGCAAAGACAGTGAAATGGGAGCATGCTGTTGGGCCATTGTGGCAGCAGCAGAGTAAGCACACAGGAGAGGAATAGATGGGGTCAGTTAAAGAGGAACCTGCAACATAGGGCCTTTGCTTTTACCCAGAGATGGAAATGATTCGAAAGTTTTTTTTTTAATCTGTTTTTTTTATTTTATTTATTTTTAGAAAGAGGGGAAGGGAGGAAGAGAGGAAGAAAAATATCAATGTGTGGTTGCCTCTCATGCAGCCCCTGCTGGGGACCTGGCCTGCAACCCAGGCATGTGCCCTGACTGGGAATCGAACTGGCGACCCTTTGGTTCAGTCTGGTGCTCAATCCACTGAACTACACCAGCCAGGGCTGTTCATGTGTTATTTTTATTTACATCCTTGTGTGCATCTGAAATATTTCATGAAAATCTTTCCAAAAGGAAGTCTAACACTATGGGAATGGCTCAGGCTTCATTCAGAGTCACAAAGACCAGGTTTTAAATCCCAGCCCTGCTACTTACTGGCTGTGTGACCTTGGACAAGTCATTTCCCCCTCCTCTAGGCTTTTCCTTATCTGTATAAGCAGATGAAATTGGTCACATTTCCCAGGACTGTCCTAAGGATTCAAATCACAAGCTCCACATTTATTCAACAAGTTTATTGAGACCATTTGGGACCTAAGCCCTGTAGAAAATAGAGATGAATCAAACCCAGTCTTCACTCTCAAGAAGCTCACAGTTTGGAAATAAGTAACTACAAAAACAACACAACCAATAAGTGCTCTGAAACAGGGAGGGACATAAAAAGAATGTAGTGTTCATAAATTTACAATCAAAAACCATAGGGAGAGGTCAGAAGGTGTCCTATCCTCCTACGCAGAGATGAACGTGGGACCATCTAGAAAGGTTCTTGCCACAGACACAGCCACACCCCATAGATCTCTGGAGTTCACTGCAGGCTGGCCCACTGCAGGGAGGTGTAGACCACCTTACCATCAGACTGCGGAGAACAGAGGAGCAACGTCTTTCTGACACTGGTTCCGAGGCGGCCAGCAGAAACCAGGTCCTGGAGTGGGATGGGATCCCCGGGAGCCCAGCACTGGGCAATATAGTGGGCATGGAAACGGAGCGGGTCACCTGGGTGAGGAAGAGAGGCATGCAGCAATTCCAACAGCACAGGCTGGAAGACATTAGACTACCCAAAGGGAGGAGACAGGGAATCATTTTAGCAATAACTGGGAGTATTTTAAAACAGATATCCTTAGGCTCAGAATTTGTCTTCTCGAAATTTTTCTCAAGGAGTATAGTAGCGGCACTAAAGTCCACCCACATACATTGCCCAGTGCTAAGACTCTCACCTCACCTGCAGAAGACTTAGTGGACAGTTTCCAGTCAACAGTTAAGCTCTGACTACTTATCAGGTAGCTCTCTTTTCACATTCTTAGGGGGAATAAAAAGGGTGGTTCTCTGCAGATTTATTTTTTTAAACTTTTAGTTACACAGTAAAGACACCCTTACTACAAATTCATGTTAACTGATTCATCAAAAGTTCCTTTACCACCCTGGCTGCTGTGGCTCAGTGCACTAAGTGCTCATCTGCAAACTGAAATGCCACCAGTTTGATTCCCAGTCAGGACATATGACTGGACTGCGGGCCAGGTCCCCAGTTGAGGGCATGTGAGAGGAAAATGATCCATGTATCTCTTGCACATCCATGTTCTCTTCCTCTCTCCCTCCCTTCCCCTCTAAAAATAAATAAATAAAATCTTTAAACAAAAGTCCCTTTACCTATATCTGATGCAAATTCCCTCTCCAGAGGCAACCATTTAATTCAGCTGGAGTACATCCTTTCATGCCTTTTTCTACTTTTTTGATGGGGTTCTCTTAGTCTACTTAGTACTCCATTTTATTATAAGTTCTTTTCATATTCTTTCACTTGAATCAAAATTTTTAAGACTACTTAAATAATGTGTATATAACTGCATAACAATATAAAATATGATTTACTTTTCACTATACATGTTTTTATTTCTCTTTTTTTTTTTTTTTTTTGCTATACACACTTTCCTACAAGCTATTCTTTTTTTCTCCCTTTGGTCATTTTAAAAATAAATGTACATTGGACCTATACCAACCTGACAACTAATGGTTCCTCTGACAGCTAACAGTGATGTTTAACCACTAAGCTATTACTCATTATTCTGGTTACCTATTTTGAATACTGTAAGGAATCCTGCAATGAATATTTCTTATATGTTTGGTATACATATTAAAGTATTTCTAACTGAATCTTCCAGGTGAAAGGAAGTGTTAATAAAATTTACTATACTGCTCTCCAAATAAGCTTGGGTTCCCAAGTGTTGTCTGTCCTTCCATGTATTTCAGAAGCTGAGAAAATGAGAGACAAAGGAAAAATGCAGAATGTAGTGGGATTGTGAAGAAAGGGGCAGCAACCAGAGGTCCCCACCCAAACTCACCAGGATAGACCAGGAAGTCGCCCCCAAATTTGCCAGCTGCACTGAGGAAAAAGCCTCGCTCCCACAGGTCTCTGTAGATGCTGTAGCGCAGCTCATGAACTGGACAGCCAGCATGGGGCCAGTCCTTGGACTGGACACGCCAATCCAGGGGCCTAGCCTTGATGGGTCGAGGCCTAGCAGTGGCTAGCTGGACGAGCATAGCAGACCTGGGCAAGGGGGCCACCCCATCTGAAGGCCCTGGTTGGGGAGAGGAGGAGCCTGGGGGAGGTAAACCCAAGAGTTGGGTTACTCCAAGACATAAAGTCTTCCCATCCCCATGGGAGTCCCGGCCCTAGAGTCCCAGTCAAAACTCCCAAAATTTCTATCGCCTCCTTCCCCTGGCCCCTGGTCTCCAACTCCCATCCTCACCTGCTTCCTCCTGCTCTCCAGAAGCCTGGCTAGCACTGGCCCCATTCTCTGCAGCCGCTTGGTTCCCACTGGCCTCCTGGCTCTCGTTGGTCCCTGAATCCTGTTGCAGCTTCTGTTTCTTGGCCGCCTGACCCTCTGCGATCTTTCCTAAGAGCTCCTGACGACGGGTCTCACGGGCTTCAGCTGCCAGGGCGCTTTGCTCCTGGAAGCCCTGCTCTTGATGGCGCTTGTAGGATGCCACAGCCTGAGAAGTAAACTTAGCTGCAACCTCAGGATACAGGTATGCCCTCCCCGAGGAAGCCAGGAATCCTGGCTCCCTGATCTTTCCCACCTCAGGGCCTGAACCCGTGGATCCCAGTCTGCCACTCCCACGTTATCCCAGAATCCGTGACTCGTAGACCCCTCCTCCACTCAGGGACCCGGAGTCCAGGTCTCCACCTTCTTCTCCCACAGGTCGAATTCGCGCCCCAAGCCCGCCCCGCTTACCAGGCTGTGTTCGCGGGGATCCGGGCGCGGGGCGCTGACCAGGGTCACAGCGCCGATCTCAGCCAGGAGCCGCGCCTCCTCGGGCATCAACAGCAGCGGGAGGCCCAGTCGCGAGTTCTGACGGGGTCCGCGGGGCAGGGCGCCCACCGTGCGGCCCCCAACTCCTAGGCGCTCCCGAAGCGCCTGCACTGCCTCGGCCCCCCACACCAGGGAGCGGCCGTTCGCCACCTCCACCACCAGCATCCTCCTGCGGGAGCCGGGGCACCTTTGTTACCAATAGAGCCGCCCAGAGCGCTCCCACCGCCTCAGGGGTCTGGGTGAAGCGCCGCCCCTGGGCCTCCGCCGGCAGAGCCTTGCTAGCCGCACGGTCCGCCACCTGCGGAGTCCTGGGTTGGGGGGACAGGCCCCGCCCCCTGGCGCCAGGCCCCGCCCCCGGGTGATCCAGCCAGACCAGGGGCCGCGGGAGACAAGGCCCCGCCCCTCGCCGAGGCGCGGGTGTCAGCTTTACGGTCTGGGCCACGACTGTCGCAGCACCCGCCATCGCGCCTTCGTGCCTCCGAGAAAATCCTCCCAGCGGGGCCACGCCCCCTTCGAGAGGTCCACTAGCACCGTCCTCTCGCAAACCAGGTGTCTCCCTTCCGGCGTTCGGGTCAGGTGTGGGAACCTCCGGAGGCCAAGGCCAACTCCGATTCGGATTGCTAGGAACTTGACTCCTCCCACAGCACGAGGCCCGCCCCTTCCCGAACGAAGGGGTTCCGGGTTCGGGAGCCCCTGGATCGTCAGAATGAACAGACCCGCCCCTTTCCGAACAGAAGCATGGGTTGTTCGCGCACCCTTGGCTCCGGTCTTCCGCAGCCTGGGGCCCCGCATCCTCCAGCCGCCAGCGGTCCCCTAGTTGAGGAGTCCCCGCCTCCAGACCGAGCCACACCGCCCGAGGCCCCACCCCCTGAGCACCAGCCGTCCATTCTCCGCTCGGGCGAGCTCACCCCACTCGTGGGCGCGCGGTCGCCTCCTCACTTCTCTTCAGAATGTGGAACTGTCCTCCGATAGAACCAGTTGGTCAACTCGTAAACACCTACGCGCAGTCCCAGAGGAGCCGCCCCCTACGTAGCGCGCCACGCGCTCCTTCTGCCACACAACACTCCCATGAGGCCCGCACCTTGCGTCAATTTCGTCACACCTCACCTCAGCGAGGCCGGAAGCCTGGGACCCGCCCCGCAGGGCTGTAGTCCCGCCTTCCCCTTGAAGTGAAACACCTTAACCCCGCCCCCTAAACGCTCCTCCCTCTGTCGATTCGGTACTTGAAACGCCTTTCCCTGGCCCCGCCCTCCTGTGGGGGTCCAGGGGGCCCGGGGCCCCACCCCTTCATGTGAGGACGCCTTGGCCCTGAGATTGTCCAGATCACCGCCTCTTTCACGTAGCCTAAGGCTGTAGCCCCGCCTCCCTCCTAAATGTGAGACTCCTCCTATCAGCAAACCCAGGTCACTTGTCGCGGACTATCTCCGAAGGAAACCGAATCTGAGGCCCCGCCCACCTCCGTCCTAAACTCTAGCCCCGTCTACTTCCGAACACAGACCTTCGGTACTCGGCTAGCTCCGAAGAACACCGAAGCTCTTAGCTCCTCCTCCAAGCTGTCTCTCGCCTCATTCCGAACGCTGTCCAGGCCCCGCCTCGTTCCCGGGCCCATCAAGTCCCTCCGAGCCCGAAGCTCTGGAGCCTCCGCCTTCAGATCACGTAGCCCCGCCTCGTGGTGTATTCGGCTGGGTAGATCCTGTGTCCTGGTCTAACCGCGGACGCGTGCTCCCGGCGCCCCGTGCCAGCTCTTTCCCGGCGTAGCCCGTAGCCTGACGGGGTCGGCGCACCCGGCTCCGGATCGCGCAGCTCGACCGCCCCAGAGAGAAGCGGGGAAGTGCTGGGCGGGAGGCGTGGCCGGCCCGGGGTGGACCGCGCGGGCCGGGACTGCTCGGCTACCTCCTACCCAGCGGGCGCCGCGGAGCCGGGCCCAGTTGGGCCCAGGTGGGCCCAGGTCGGGGAGCCGGTAGACGCGGAGGGGTCGCTGTGGATCGGCGGGTGACGGGGTCGGAGGCGGTGCTGGAGTGCAGCCCAGCTCCGGGTGGCGTAACCGCCTGTGGCTCCGCGGGGCTGACCTGACCGCGCTGGATGCTCGAAGTCGGAGGAGAGGGCCTGAGAAGACCCTCATGGAGCCCTCTTTCTGGGTTGTAGGCAGAATAGGGGTCTGGAGCTCCAAAACAGGCGCAAGCTGAAGTCCTGGTCTCCTCTGAGCCCTCTCGAAGATGGGTGTGGGTCTGGAGACCTGCGTGCTCGAAGAGGGAGGCACTGGGGGACCAGAAAGGGATTCCTGGATCCTCGAAGGAGGAGGGAGCTGAAGGTCTGGGTTCTCAAGAGAGGGGGCCTGGAGGTGGAATTCTCTATCCTCGAAGGAAGAAGGGCCTAGAGGTCCGGATTCTTCTGTTGTCAGAGAGGAGCTGAGGGTAGGACTCCACGATCCTCGACAACTGGGGCCAAAGAGCAGATTCCTGAATCCTCCAAGGGGGGGGGGGGGCTGGGAGACCTGGATTCCTGGGTTCTCATTACGAACCTCTGCCCCTCCCCCAGACCATGTCGCCGGAAGAATGGACATATCTAGTGGTTCTTCTTATCTCCATCCCCATCGGCTTCCTCTTTAAGAAAGCTGGTGAGTCAGGTTCCCTCCCCAGTGGAAAATAAGGAGGGGTGGAGCATGGTAGGGGGAGCCCCCTGGAAGGTTCCAGGCTTATGCTGTCTCTTCTCCCTGCAGGACCTGGGCTCAAGAGATGGGGGGCAGCTGCTGTGGGCCTGGGGCTCACCTTGTTCACCTGTGGCCCCCACACTTTGCATTCTCTGGTCACCATCCTTGGGACCTGGGCCCTCATTCAGGCCCAGCCCTGGTGAGGATGGGGTAGGGGGAAGATGGAGGGGGAGAGGAAGCAACCTGTTTCCTCTTTGGGTCTTTCTCGATTTCTGCCTCACTCTGTGGACATCTCTTATTTATCTCTTTTTTCTCTGTGTCATTTGTCTGTTTTTGTTTTTTTTTCTCTCCTGCCTTCTTCTGGGTCTTGTCCCTGTGTGTCTGTCTCGGTCCTCTACATCATGTCATTGATTCAGGAGAGAGGAGGACATTACTGTCTGCTGGCCCCATCACCACTGGTATTCCCTCTCCTTCCCTCCCTCTCGCCCCCTTCCTCCCAGTAGAAAGCGTTCACCCTGAAGTTCTCTTAACCTCTTCTCAGTCTTTTCACTGTTACTGTGCATGTTTGTCTATGGCTGTGCCTATTCTCCTGCTGTGTCTTGCTCATTCTGACCCCATTTTCTGTCTCTGAAGGGGGGGGGCGGGAATTTGTAACTAGAATCTGGGGAGGTGGAGGCCAAGTGCCCGAGCTCAGTACCATGGCTTCCTTCCTCTGCCCCAGCTCCTGCCACGCCCTGGCCCTAGCCTGGACCTTCTCCTACCTCCTGTTCTTCCGCGCGCTCAGCCTGCTGGGTCTGCCCACTCCCACACCCTTCACCAATGCTGTCCAGCTGCTGCTGACGCTGAAGGTCAGATTCCCCTCCACCCTCCCCTCTGCTGGTTAACCCCCCCAACTTTACCTACTCCACCCTGCCACTCCCATGGGGGACAAGGGAGGCAGGATTTTATCTCCCACACACCCGGGGATAGGACTTCAACTCTCAGCTCTTCCCTTGGATAAAGAGGTATTCCGAATAATGCCAGATGCTGAGCTGCGTGCTCACTAACCTGCCCTTCTTGCATCTTTGGGGCAAGCCATTTTGCAAACAAGGAAGACCAGCTTTGGGGAGAAGGCCCTTATCTAAGGACATGAAACCAGGACATCCAGGTCTGGCTCTAAATCACCTGGGAAGATGGGTGAAAACAGATTCACAGGCCCCACCACAGTAGTGAGTTCCCACCATGCCCTGGGGTCCAGCAACATATTGGTGAGCAGCCAGCCAGGTCTCTTCAGGATGGGAGTTCAGGACAGGCAGCTGTTGCTTAGCCAGAAGAGTTGGAGGAACGGCCTTTCCGGTGCAGGGACAGCACATGTAGAAGGGAGCAGCTGGCTTCCAGCTGTGTGCCGGCCACATGGACTGGTCCGAGAAGGAAGGAGGAACAGCTAGGGCCACACCACACAGGAGCTTGTGAGCCAATGTGAAGAGTTTGGACTTCTTTCCATCGGGGCCCAAGATCCCTCGGAAGAGGTTTTTGGTGTGATGCTGTCATGTGACCAAATTTGCACATTTAAAAATACTCTGGGTGCTTCGAGGAGATTGCCGCAGAAAGGGCAAGACGGGATGAGGTCAGGCTCCTTAATCAAAGTCCAGCTCGCAAACAGTGGTGGTGGCTTGCTCAGGCTGTTCATAGACCGCCAGTCCGAGTCCCAACGGGAAACGCTGCATTTAGGATAGCTTGAGGAGTTATCACTTACAATGGGGTGTCCCTCCTGGAGGAGCCAGGAGGGACAGCACAGGAATCCTGGACCAGCAGCCAGGGAGGGATGCCAGGGGATGAGAAGGGGTGCAGGTAGGGGAGCCTGGAAGGAGGAGACGTGTAGAGGCACCCCTCCTGAGATTTACCTGGGGTTGTGCCAGCCCAAAGTGGTCCTACAGGGGAATAAAACTCCAGCCCTCAGTCCTGCCTTCCTCCCTCTCCACCTGGGGCTCTCGTTGCACGAAACAAGAGGGAGTGGGAAGGCGCAGATCCCTGTTGATGCAGAGCTGGCCTTGGGTCTGTGCAGAGAAGGGTAGAGAGCAGATGAGGGGCAGGCTGAGCATATTCAGCCCGGTAGTGGGGGCAAAGCAAAAGAGAGACCTAAAGGAATAGAACTGGACAGCGATAGGATGGTGGTGGCATTGCCTGAAGGGAGAGTCTAGAAGTGCATCCAGTTCAGGGAATGGGTAATACCAGGTTCCACTGTGCACGTGCCCAGTAGACATCTGAATATTGGTAAGAGGCACTTGATGAATAGGTTTGGAGGAGAGAAGTCTGGCTGGGGGTAGAGTTTGGGAGTCACAAGGTGCGAGCGAGGGTGGCTAAGGCTACAGAGGGCAGGAGAACACAGAGGAGGGAACAGAGAAAGAAGACAGATGGACCCGGGAGTGAGCCCCGGGGAAATGCCTGCCAGCAATAGAGGCACAAAAATGCCATTACTACAACCCTAGGTGCTCCCCGGGGAGTAGAGCTCAGCTCCCAGCTGCACCCCAGCATCCCTTGGCTCCCAAGAGGGGTAGCTTAAGGGAGGTGGTGTGAGGGGGCACCAGGTCTGACCTGCCCCCCACCCCCACCCCCGACACACATACTCCTTCCTCCCAGCTGGTAAGCCTGGCTAGTGAGGTGCAGGACCTGCACCTGGCCCAGAGGAAGGAAATGGCCTCAGGCTTCAGCAAGGGGCCCAGCCTGGGGCTGCTGCCCGACGTCCCCTCTCTGATGGAGACACTCAGCTACAGCTACTGCTACGTGGGAATCATGACGGGTGAGTATGCCTGCCCCTCAGGCCTGCCTCTCCTTGCCCTCTCTCTCCGTTCCAGCATCTGCTGCTCTGAGGGTGAGCTTCTGTCTGACCCTCCCACTGGACCCAAGGCTCCTCTGGGGGAGACATGGATTGCTCCCAGTCTGTGATCCTTGTAGCTTTTTCGGGGCAAATAGGAGATGAAGGAGAAAAGTCTATGTAGACTTGCTGCCCAGGGGACAAATATGCACAGCTTATGGCAGCATTTTAGCTTCAAAAAATGCTTGTCATGAATGTTAACCTCATACAAGGCTTTCTTTTTTATGACAACTGTATTCAGCTGTAATTGACATGTTTGCCAACCTAAAATCACATCCAGTTCACTGGTTTTTGCTATATTCACAGAATTGGGCAACCATCCCCACCACGTAGTTGTGGAACAATTTCATTACCCCAAAAGGAAACACTGTCCCCTTGAGCCACCATCCCCCAAACCTCTTTGCAACCCCAGTCCCTGGAAAGCACTGTTTAACTTTCTATCCATGTAGTTTTGCTTATCGTGAACATTTTAGAATGGAAGCACACAGCATGTGACCTTTTGTGACATGTAAGGCTTCTTACCCCTGTCACTCTGTTTTTTTGGTATTATTATTATTTTTTTTTTTTTTAGAGAGAGGGGGAAGGGAGGGAGAAAGAGGGAAGAGAAACATCAGTGTGTAGTTGCCTCTCTCACGCCCCCTACTGGGGACCTGGCCAGCAACCCAGGCATGTGCCTTGACTGGGAATCCAACCTGCGACCCTTTGGTTTGCAGGCCAGTGCTCAATCCACTGAGCCACACCAGCCAGAGCCCCTGTCACTTCTGTTAATCCCTCCTGCCCCTGCCCTAAGCCAGGCCATCGTGTTATCTGAAACAGTCTCGCATTTTCCATCACTGTCCCGTTGTCCCCACCCTGCTCAGCAGCTGAGGGGTCTCGGGAAAGGTGACCAGGACTGGGTACGTCCTGCTGGAACACCTCACTGGGGTTTCCTAGTGCTGAGAACGAAGCCCAGAGTCCGCCAGGGTTCCTAGGAATGGGTCTGTCTGTCTGTCTGTCTGTCTGACTGACTCCATTTGCCTCAGAATCCCATCGCCTCTCACTGTCGGGGGTCTTTGTCCCTCTCTATAATTATCCGTCCATCTTTTCTTCTCTCCCAATCCTTTGTCCTCCCCTCTGCATCCTTGTCCCTTTCACTGCGGTTCTCCTCCCCTGCCCCCCGCGGGGTCCAGTGTCTGACAGCTACCCCCGCCCCTCCCGCCACAGGCCCGTTCTTCCGCTACCGCACGTACCTGGACTGGCTGGAGCAGCCCTTCCCGGACGCCGTGCCCAGCCTGCGGCCCCTGCTGCGCCGCGCCTGGCCGGCCCCGCTCTTTGGGCTGCTCTTCCTGCTGTCCTCGCACCTCTTCCCGCTGGAGGCTGTGCGCGAGGACGCGTTCTACGCCCGCCCGCTGCCCGCCCGCCTCTTCTACATGATCCCCGTCTTCTTCGCCTTCCGCATGCGCTTCTACGTGGCCTGGATTGCGGCTGAGTGCGGCTGCATTGCCGCCGGCTTCGGGGCCTACCCCGTGGCCGCCAAAGCCCGGGCCGGGGGCGGCCCCACCCTCCAATGCCCACCCCCCAGCAGGTCAGGCGGCGGGAGGGAGGTGACCCAAGACCCGGCAGGCCCCATCTCCACGGGCTGGCCCTGCCCCTAGCAGGGAGGATATTGGGGAGCAGGGACAGGTCCACCACCTGTTGTCAGCTCAGTACCACCCCTGGGCCAGCCACCACAGCCCGTCTTCTCCTGTCCTAGGGAGCAGCACTACTAATCCCTATGGATAATCCCTGTTGCTAGTGCTTGCCACCCTTTGGGATGAGGAATTGCTCTTTGTCGCTAGGAAAAGGAAGGTGATATCCTAGCAACCATTTGCCATCCCTCTGTTGCCACGGAAGTGTCACCCCAATAACGCAGTTGCTCCTGGTTGTTCAGGATGCTATCCTTGGGCAGTGATGGGTTGCTCTTTCTTGCTAGGGAAACGGTTCACGAGCAAACTTGGACAACCCCTGGTTGCTAGGGAAGTGGACTCCCTAGCAACCTTGGTCCAATCCTTCCAGCCAAAAGGGATGCTCTTTGCTGCTATGGAAATGACAACCTCTAAACTACCCCTTTGCTGCTAGGAGCCAGCACTCCCCGCCCATGGGACGCCATCACATAACTTGCAGGTGCCTCCGTTACTAAAGAAGTGGCATCCCTGACAGGTGCTGGCCTCTAGCAGAGGGGACACCATTCCCAGCAGCCATAGGTCGCCTTCTTATGTTGCAAAGGAAGACGATCCCCCTGGTAACAAAGGGTTGACATTGTTGCTAGTAATGCCACCCCTCTAGCTCCTTCAGTGCTGTGTAAGATGCACTGGTGGTCAACTAATGGCTCTCATTCCTAAGGAAGTGTTGCTCCTGGGTTGCTAGGGAAACGGTGCCCCTAGCAACAAGAATGGACTGCCTCTCTGTTCCTAGCAACCATGATCAGCTTTGGCCAAGGCTGGGAGAGCAGCCCCTCCTCAATGTAAATTATGAAATAGTCTTTGATAGGCTGGGGCCGTCCCCTTGTACATATGAACTGCCATTCCATTTTGGTGGAGATGGCCCCCCAACATGAACTTTTTCACACTGCCCTCATGTGGACCTCCAGTTACTGGAGAGAGCGTCCCCCAGAAACTGTCAAGTGGAAGCCAAAGGCTTTTTTCTTTTTAAAAAATGTTTTTTATCTTTTTTATTTATTGATTTGAGAGAGAGAGGAACATCAATTTGTTGTTCCATTTACTTATGCATTCACTGGCTGAGTCTTGTATGTACCCTGACTGGGGATTGAACCCACAACCTTGGCATAGTGGGATGGTGCTCTAACCAACGGAGCTCCCTAGCCAAGGCTGGAAGACTTTTCTAACCCTGCTAGCCCCACTCCGAATGGATGGCTTCCCTCCTGTTATCAGAAGCCACCAGAGACCGGGCTGATGTAGCTCAGTGGATTGAGTGAGGGCCTGCAAACCAGATGGTCATAGGTTCTATTCCCAGTCAGGGCATATGCCTGGGTTTTGGTCCAGGCCCCCAGTAGGGAGCACGTGAGGCAACCACACATTGATGTTTCTCTCCCTCTCTCCTTCCCTGCTCTCTAAAAATAAATAAATAAAAACATAAATCTTTTAAAAAAAAAGAAGAAGAAGCCACCAGGGGTTCATGTGGGCCAAGGACGTTCCCCCCAGCATGGGGGTGTTAGCCCCACTGACCCAGGAACCACCATTTTTCTGGGGGTGACACTTCTTGAACAATCACATGGACCAATAGCCAAAGGCCCTTTCCGCAAACTTCTAGACATCCCAGGCATTGTTGCTAAGGAATACCCTTTTCCTAGCAACCATGGACCACCTCATTGTTAAAGATGCTACTTCCCTAGCAACCGCAGTGTCCCAACAACACTGAAAGGACAGCACTTGGAGGTTTCTCTAAATACACTGAGCTTGGTTGCTAAGGAATGGCCTTTCCCTGGCATCAGCGACCAGTGAAGGTCAGGTTGCTAAGGACCAGTAGCCAGCAACGGGTAGCCCTTCAGGGCTTTTTCGCAGGGCCCCATTTCCAAGAGAACAATTATTGATGAACTCTGCACCCCCTTTTCACCATCCTCTCCCAAAAAAGGCTCATTGTCTGGGTTACCCTCCCCTGTTACCCCAGCCACCATGACAGCCATAGGACTGTCATCTGCCCAGGATCCCCTCCTTAGCATAGGGGCTGGGACAGTAGCTGGTGCCAGGAAGGGGCCTGGCTGAGTTGCATGTCTGTCCCCCACCCTGATCCTCCACCCCCCCAGTCTGGAGAAGGCAGCTGCCCTGGAATACGACTATGAGACCATCCGCAACATCGACTGCTACCACACAGACTTCTGCGTGAGGGTGCGGGAGGGCATGCGGTACTGGAACATGACCGTGCAGTGGTGGCTGGCGCAGTACGTCTACAAGAGCGCACCCACCAGCTCCTATGTCCTCAGGTGAGCCTGCCCGCCCTGGACCATACAGAACTACATCTCACAGCAGCACCCGGGGCCATCTGCAGCTTCTCTGGCTGGGCCTCCACCCCTGATCATCATGGGAGTTGTAGTTTCTTGAACCTCTTGTGCTTCCACTGACTGCATTACTCTGGTGAATTCTTCACTGTCTTTGGGCCTCAGTTTCTACCTTTGTAAAGTCAGCCTTACTGGAAAGAAGGAGTACACTGAATCCTGTGGACTCCATAGCCAGACTTTCTGGAATCTCAGCTCTGGAAATTAGTAAGAATCCTGGGATAGTGAGTTCTGTTTCCTCTGACACATGGGGGGAATGCTGTGACCTGTTTCATAGGCTGATGTGAGGATTGAGCGAGATAAAGTATGACATGTACTTGATGTGAGGCTTGGCAGGTGAGTGCTAGCTGTATGTTAGGTTCTATTCTTTACTCCTGCTGTTTCTTGGGGGGAGACTTTGTGCCCTCCCTTACCTTCGCAACCCTGAGAAGTAGGAACTGTTATTCCCATTTGACAGATGAGGAGAGGAAGACTCAGACAGGTTAGATCATCTCCTGAGTGTCACTCAGCCTCCCTGGAGACACCAGAAGAGGTCAGGGTACCTGATGGCACTTTCTCATAACGAAGCCACTGGTGTTGGGAGTTCTGAAGATGGACTTAGCTGGGTACGTGACCCTATTTATGATCTGAAGATCGACTCTGGTTTTGTGTGCAGGACATAGTAGAGGTGGAGGAAGGCGGCAAGAGGTGAAGCCGGGGGACAAATTTGGAGCCCCTGGGGCTGGTGAGGTAGAGGTGATGGTGTCCTGGAGTGGGGAACAGAGGCTGGAAGTGGATGGATTTGAGGACTCAGGTGTGGCACGGACTGGATATGGGGTATGACAAAGAGAGGGTGTGAAACGTGATGTCAGGGTGATGAGCACAAGTGACTGAGGGCACAGCAGGGCCCTTTCCTGAGAAGGGGAAGGCTGGGCAGGAGGAAGTTGCAGGAGTGGGTGCGATAAGGAAGCGAGCCTTGGGCTAACTTTGAGGTGATTGTTAGATTCCCTGCTGGGGTTATTGGATAGGCAGTTAGTTCTGTGATTCTGGTGTTTCACGGAAAGGCTGGTAGAAGAAACAGACACTTGAGTATCATCAGGAATAGGTGCTGTTAAAGCTTGGGGCACTGCAGTGTTTAAACTAGGGGTTCTCAACTGGGGCACAGTTGGCAACATGTGGAGATGTTTTTGTCACAACCGAGAGGTGCTCCTGGCATGTAGTGGGTGGAGGCCAGGGATGCCACTCAACATCCTAGGATGCTCACATGACAGTCCTACAACAGAGAACCAGCCAGCCCTGAACGTCAGTAGTACTGAGACTGAGGAAGCCTGGTGTGGACCAGGGATGAGGAGGAGAAAAAGATACAGCCATGACATTGGAGGAAAGTCTGGAAAGTGTTCATTCCTGAGGGGAGGTGTGAGGAAAGCAAATGTTTTAAGGCAGCGGGAGGCATCATTTTTGTCGGATGCTTCCAGGAGCTCAGTGCGATAAAGGCAGGTGGGCGTGATGGAAGGCAGCAGTGAGGAGGGTGGAAGAGAAAGCCAGACTGGTAGTGTCAAGAGAGAACGGAAGGGAGACATCAAGGAGGAGCTGAGACGGGTCTTTGGAGGGTGTCTACTGCACAGGGAGCTGGGAAGGAAGAGTAGGAAGCAGATCGGATGGAGGACAAGTCTGACTTCCCCAGCTCTGAGTCCTGTCCTGTTCCCCACTCCCCCACCATGAGGAAAATCCTGCCAAACCAGAGAATTCTCTCTCCATCAGCAGGAAAGAAAGAACACAAATCTGTTCTTGAATATGCATTAAGCCAGATTGCCATGCTTATCACAAGTCACTCACAAATGAGGTCACCAAGACAGAAAGAAGGCTCACCCTTTTGACAGGCCCACCCTTAGAGTCCTTTACACAGCACGTCCTCAACCAGAACATAACTTGGCCTCTGGAAAGGGCCTCCTTTCTTCACGTTCATCCCAAACTCAGCTGGTAATTAGGGGAGTTCCCTATGCTAACAAACAGTCCTTATGGGAAGGAAGAATAAACCCCTATCTCTCTGACAAGTAGGCCCTGGCTAAACCCCCACAGTGGTGGGGAGATGGGACTCTAGCTTCCAGACCCCGAAAAACAACATTCCTGGGTTGCAATGCTTTCTAGACCCTTAGTTTGCCTTTACAAAGATTTACATCTATGTCCAAAAGACCGAGGAAAGTTTCTCAGATACTAGGTTTTTCAAGGAGATGGCTTAAGGAAAGAAGGAGGAAGGGGTCTCCCCTTTTGGACACAGGGAAAATTCATCCTGGGGCAGTCAGCACTGTTCTGTCCTGAGGTAGCTTTTGTCCTTCAGGCATCCTGAGGTTGGGAGGGAAAAGTTGGTACCATGGGCGGGACAGAACCCCACACACACACTCACGAGGTCACCACAGTCAGGTGCCCAAGCTCATCGAGGTTTCTCTGTGCCCCAGGCAGGTGGGAATTGGAGCTCGTGTATGTAGGTTTTCAAGGGCTGGCATTTGGGGCCCAGGAGGAAGGGGAATCATGGCTAGAGATTTCAGAGTCACCATGGATTAGGATTTTATTTTTAATTTTTTAAATTACTTTATTGTTCTTCAATTACAGCTGTCTACATTTTCTCCCGTCTCCCAGGAATTTTTTTTAATCTATTTTTTTAAAGATTTTATTTTTTTATTTTTAGAGAGAGGGGAAGGGAGGGAGAAAGAGGGAGAGAAACCTCAATGTATGTTTGCCTCTCTCGCGCTCCCTACTGGGGGCCTGACCCACAACCCAGGCATGTGCCCTGACAGGGAATTGAACCTGGAACCCTTTGGTTTGCAGGCCAGAGCTCAATCCACTGAGCCACACCAGCCAGGGCTGGATCAGGAATTTTGATCCTGGATCCCCAACGGAGAAGTGGGTGGGGGTTCGGGCCCCGGTGGGGAGGAACCATGGTGATGAGGGGGGGTTAACTGGGATCCTGAAAAGAGTAGAGACTCCCAAATCTGAGGGAGGAGGGGCCGGGGGCCTGGACTGCTAGGTCCTGACACTCTCCCTCCTGCAGGAGTGCCTGGACCATGCTGCTGAGCGCTTACTGGCACGGCCTCCACCCTGGCTACTACCTGAGCTTCCTGACCATCCCGCTGTGCCTGGCAGCCGAGGGCAAGCTGGAGGCGGCGCTGCGGTGGCGGCTGGGCCCGGGTGGCCAGCAGGCCTGGGACTGGGTGCACTGGTTCCTGAAGATGCGGGCCTATGACTACATGTGCATGGGCTTCGTGCTGCTCTCCATGGGCGACACCCTCCGCTACTGGGCCTCCATCTACTTCTGCATCCATGTCCTGGCCCTGGTGGCCCTGGGCCTTGGGCTGGCTTTGGGCGGGGGCAGCCCCAGCAGGCGGAAGGCAGCATCCCAAGCCACCAGCCTTGCCCCGGAAAAGCTCCGGGAGGAGTAAGCTGCCGACACTCCCTCTGCCAGTCGGGCCAGTTGCCAAGCTTCTGCCTGGGGATTCTGTGAACCAGGCTGCTATCTGCTTTCCCAGAAAGGGTCCTTGGTGTGGCTCAGGGCCCGGGGCCTGGGGAGGATTCCCGGCTCTCAGTACCTGCCTCTTGCAGGCCACAGCCACCGCTCTCCCTGGTTCCCTGCCTGCTGCACTGCCGGTTCCAGAAAGTGTTTCCCTCCTGCAAAGTCCAGACGCTGTCTAGACGAGACTCCCTTTGTCCCTGCCAAGCTTCAGGTTTTCAGAGAGCTGAACTCTGGACTCCCCTGAACAGCAGGCACCGACGGGTGAAGTCCCCTTCTCTGCTCCACAGTCAGAGGAGGAGCTCCAGGGTGTGGGGAACCTCTTTCTTGTGGCCTTTGTCCCACGTGTATGTTATCACACCAGTGTGTCAGGCCTGGAAGAGAACATAACCTTCCATTTCACAAAGGGGAAACTGAGGCACAGGTGAGCCAGCCTGGAGACCATGATTCCTGCAGCTGCCACCTGAGGGTCCCAGCGCTCCTGTAACCCTCTTGTCATCCTGTGACCTAAGATGGCATCCGAGTGTGCCGCTCTGTCCCAATAAAGTTGCACACAGACCATGTATGTGGAAGTGTCTGGCTGGTGGACCGAAGTGGGGGGACTTGGGCCACCAAATCCACTGTCCTGTGCCCCGCCCCAGTTCCCAGGATCCACACTGGCACCTGTGGACTTCAGTTCCCAGGAGACCTTTGGGAGCAGCTGCCCTGAAAGGTTATGGGAAGTGCATGCTGTTTTCTCCGGGCCACCTGGTGCCCAGGTATGACCTGCCCCAGGCCCCGCCCTTCCTTCAGGCCGTGTCCTCCCAGCTGGCCGCTGCTGAAGACGGAAACAACTGCTCCCAGGGCCATGGAAGAGAGCCCGGTGTGGGAATCTGAGACCTGGGGCTCCTCCAGAGGGTGGCCGGCACCCTGGGAGGCCCGGGCAGGTGGGGAGCAGGTGGAATCCCTCAGGCTGGCGGAAGTCCCTGGGCAGGGTGAGAAGGGAGGCCTGGTGATGCCTGGGCCCGGAAGGCAGAAGGGGGAGGAGTTTTGATTCCTGGTTTCTGGGGGAGAAAAGAACCGGAGGTTGGGAATCCAGGGTCCTGAGGAGGAGAAGGCTAGGGGCTGGGACTCAAGGTATCTGAAGAGTGGGAGGGGCAGGCTCCCAAACTCCTGTATAAAAGGTAAAGGCAGCTGAAGAGTGGATTCCGGGGTAGGAGGGGCCAGGAGGGGGCTTGGGAGCCTGGATCCCCAGGTCTGAGTGGGGAGAAGGCTGGGGGCCTGGACTCCTAGGTCTGAGGGAGCAGGGGCTGGAGGCCTGGACTCCTGGATCCAAGGGAGGAGGGGCTGGAGGCCTGGACTCCTGGATCCAAGGGAGGAGGGGCTGGAGGTCTGGACTCCTGAGTCCAAGGGAGGAGGGGCTGGGAGCCTGGACCCCCGTGTCTGAGTAGGGAGCGGGCTGGGGGCCTGGTCTCCTGGGCCTGAGGAAGGAGGAGCTGGGGGCCTGGTCTCTGGGTCTGAGGGAGGAGGGGCTGGGGCCCTGGACTCCTGGATCTGAGGGAGATGGGGCTGGGGCCTGGTCTCCTGGGTTCTCCCAGCCCCCTGCCCTCCTGCCCAGGCCCATCGCTGTCCTCGGTGCTGAATGATCTCCCCAGTGCTGCTACCCTTCGGTACCGAGGCCCTGGGGTGCTGCCCTGGGGGGCACTGGAAGAAGATGAGGGTGGAGAGAGGAGCATCCAGGCCCTCGCAGAAGCCGCCCAGAAGGAGCTGCAGGAGTCTGTCCCTTCCCGAGAACTGCCCTGGCCTATGCAGGCCAGACGGGCACACAGGTGAGCCCCACCTGACACTTTGGGCCATCTGTCTCTGCCTGTCTGAGCTTCTCCACGTTCTCTCTTGCCCATCCATCTGTGTCTCTGCTTCTCTGTCGCCAAGGAACCCTGTGTTTCTGGGGCTCGGGACTCACTTCTTTCTCTGCCAGGTTCCCATTCTCACTGGTCTCCTCTGTCCCTCCAAGCCTCTGTCTCTGCCTCTTACTATTTCTGTGTCTGAAATCTGCATTAGTTTTCCCTCTCTGCCTTATGTCCTCCTCCAAGGCTGTCACTTTCTACTCCTTTCTTTGCTCTCCCACCGCTCCCCCCCCCCGAGACTTCAGGGCCTCTGTCATCAGGAAGACAGAAAAACATCAGGAACAGGTGCGAGGCCCTAACAAGAATGGGCTCATGTGGCTGCTCAGGTGGCCCTTGAAACTGATCCTTGTTGCTCTCTATAATTCCTACGCCAGTTTCGATGTGTGTGAGGGGTTTCCCCCAAACAGCCCCAGGCAATTCCCAGACGCCAGCGGGGTGTCTTACAATTCAAGTCATTTCTGATGCCATCTACTTGGAGACAGCCTGAGATCCCACAGGTTAGGAGCTCAGCCCACTTCAGACACCACGGACAAGTCCAGTTTGTCATCTGAGCTTCTTACCAAGCAACTATAGATCGGAGGTTCCCCCACCCCCTCCTTGGCTTTAGTTTGCTAGAGAACAGCTCAGAAAAATGTTACTCACAACATCACACCTTTCTTTCCTTTTTCTCTGTTTTTTTTTTTTAAAGATTTTATTTATTTATTTTCAGAGAGAGGAGAAGGGAGGGAGAAAGAGCAATGTATGGTTGCCTCCCACATGGTCCCCACTGTGGACCCGGCCCGCAACCCAGGCATGTGCCCCGACCGGGAATCGAACCGGGACCCTCTGGTTCCCAGCCCGCGCTCAATCCACTGAGCCACACCAGCCGGGCTCTCTGTGTTTTTTTTTTTTTGTTTGTTTGTTTGTTTGTTTGTTTGTTTGTTTTTGGTTATTTGCCTACGGAAAAATGATGGAAAGACTCAAAGAGTTTCCCTATAGTGAGAGACCAGGTGAAGCCCACCTGCGGGGACAGATAACCTCACAGCTTCCCCAAAGCCCCCCACAAGCCCCACCCCTGTCGCCCCCTTCCTCCTAGGTCTGGATCCCTGAAAGGCGGGGTTCCCCTGCGCTGGCTCTGGGACTGTGTAAATAATCCCCCGCAGTCTCGCTGTTCTGCCCGCTGCCCCTGCTCAGCATCACCTGTTTCTTTTTATCGCTACAGTATCCGTGTTAGGAACCTACCCCGACGCACTGTCCGGCCGTTTCTACATCTGGGTGGTTTCCATTTGCGGCCGCTGGGCCTTGCGTTTTACGGTCTCTGACTCTGTTTCCTCCCAGGCAGTGCCATGCCAGGGACCGAATGGCTCAGGGTTCGAGGTCCAGGGTGGCCAGGTGGTCCCTGCTACTCCGGAGGTCCAAGGAGAAGATGCAAGAAGGCTTGCACACCTTGCAGCCCTGGGCGTGGACACTGAAGAGGATCGGGGGTGCGGTGGGGGTGGGGCTGGAGCTGGAATCTCGGGATGGGCCTGGTATTCCCTGGTCTGAGGGAGGAGGGGCTGGGGCCCTGGACTCAGAAAGAACCCGCGGCCTGTCTGCCGCCCCCTGCAGGTCAGTTTGGTGCGGGCACCAAGTCTTACTTCTTGCTGCTGCGCTTCTTGCTGTTTCTCAACGTGCTGGCCTCAGTGCTGAAGGCCTGCATGACTCTGCTGCCCACCTGGCTGGACGGGGCTCCTCCGGGTCCCCCTGACCCCGACCCTTCCTTGCTCTGCGGCTCCTATAACCCCCACTCGGAGGGCCTGATTCCCTTCTCCTCCCAGCTCTTCAACCTGCTCTCGGGAGAGGTGAGTGACTGCCCCCTCCCCCCACGTAGGAGAAACCCTCTCCGAACCCCCTGACCCCAAGTCCTGACCGCCCACCAGCCCCACGGTGAGCTCTGCTGCACCCTTCTCTCCCCAGGGTTATTTGGAATGGTCCCCTCTCTTCTATGGGTTCTACCCGCCACGCCAGCGTCTGGCCATCACCTACCTGTGCTCTACCTTCCTCATTGGCCTCCTTTCCCTGCTGCTCATCCTGTGCCGGTGAGTGCCACCCCGCACATGCAGACCTCGGACGCTGGGGCCTCAGTGGTGGTCCAAGCCTGCTCCCCAGGAGTCCTGAGTCTCGCTCTGTGATCCTTTTCTCTCTGTTTGAGCTGAAATCCGTGTTTTCAATGTTTCATTAAGTGCTTATGGCCAGGGATAACAATGGGAAGTTAGCCCCACCTGTGGTTAGTGGGGTAGGTATGCTATAAACAAGGAAGCAAATTAATTACAGTTTTTTCTGGAAGGGAGAAGTGCTAAATAGCAAACAAATAGCAGTCATTCATTCATTTGTACATGCATGTAACAAATATTTATTGAGCAGCGGCTGCGTGCTGGGCATTGTTCTAGGCAGTTGGCCAAACAGACAATGGAACAAACAAAAAGCCAACAGATTAGGTCCTCGCGGAGCTGACACCTTAGCCAGGAGACAGGTGACAAGCCGTGGGTCATAAAAGAGCCAATTACACGGCGTGGGAAAGGGCATGGTTGTTGTCACAACTCAGGTGGGAGATGAGGGTTGTTTGGACCAGGATGGTGACAAGTAATGAATTTTGGATTTCTGTCTTTTCAAAAACTTTTTAATTTATTGATTTGAGAGAAAGTGAGAGAGAGATCAAGTTGTTGTTGCACTCATTTATGCATTCATTTGTTGATTCTTGTATGTGCCCTGACTGGGGATCAAACCCAATACCTTGGCATGTCAGGACGATGCTCCAGTCAACTGAGCTACCTGCCAGGGCTGTATTTCTTTCTATTTTTTTTTTTTACATTGAATTTTTCCAGCTGTTTAGAGATGCAATTGATATTGTAGAAGATGCAAGTGACACTGTAACATTGGAGAAGTTGAAAGTGTACAACTCATTGATTTGATACACTTACATACTAAAATATGATCACCTTACAGGGGATTTGATACACTTACATAGGATTCCTCCATCATGTCACAGAATTACCCTTTGTGTGTGTGCGTGTGCGGTGAGAACATTTAACATCTCCTCTCTCAGCACGTTGCAAGTATACAATGCAGTATTTCTTTTAACTATACCATCATGCTGTACTTTTTTTTTTTAAGATTTTATTTATTTTCAGAGAGAGGAGAAGGGAGGGAGAAAGAGCAATGTATGGTTGCCTCTCACATGGCCCTCACTGGGGACCTGGCCCACAACCCAGGCATGTGCCCCGACTGGGAATCGAACTGGGACCCTCTGGTTCCCAGCCCGCACTCAATCCACTGAGCCACACCAGCCGGCCCATCATGCTGTACTTTAGATCCCCAGGACTTAGTCACCTTATAGCTGTAACTTTGCACCTCTGACCAGCATTTCCCCGTTTCGCCCATATACCCCTCACCCCTGGTAAGAGGTTGTTTCCATGGCTCGGCTACTACAAATAATGTGGCAATGAACACGGGGCTGCAGATGTTTCTCAAAGATAATAATATCAGTTCATCTGGATACATACCCAGAAGCAGGATTGCTAAATCATACAGTAGCTCTGTTTTTAATTTTTTTGAGGAAACTCCATCCTGTTTTTCACAGTGGCTTTTACAATTTGCAGTCCCACCGAGACTGGACAAGGGTTCCCTTTGCTCCACGTCCTTGCCAACACTTATCTCTTGTCTTCTTGATAACCATTCGAACAGGTGGGGGTGACATCTCAATGTGGTTTTGATTTGTGTTTCCCTGCTTGGGCACCTTTTCATGTGCCAGTTGGCGATTTGTATGTTTTGGGGGAAATGTCTATCTTTTTTGCTATTGAGTTGCATGTGTTTTGGATAGTAATCTTTTTTTTTTTTTAATTTTATTTATTTATTTTTAGAGAGAGGAGAAGGGAGGGAGACAGAGAGGGAGAGAAACAGCAATGTGTGGTTGCCTCTCACAGGGGACCTGGCCTGCAACCCAGGCATGTGCCCTGACCGGGAATCGAACCGGGACCGTCTGGTTCCCAGCCCGCGCTCAATCCACTGAGCTACACCAGCCAGGCAGTAATCTCTTATTAGGTATATGATTTACAAATATTTTCTCTCATTCCACAGGTTGCCTTTCAATTTTGTCAATGGTTTGTTTTGCTGTGCCACAGTTGTGTAGTTTAGCTCCACTTATTAATTTTTGCTTTTGTGGCTTATGCTCTTGATGTCATATCCACAAAGTCATCACCGAGATCAATGTTAGGAAGCCTATCCTCCTTTGCTTTCTTCTAGGAGCTTTCCAGTTTCGACTCTTACATTTAAGTATGTGTAATCCATTCATAGTTCATTTTGGTGAGTAGAGTAAGATAGGGGTTCAAGTTCATTCTTTTGCATGTGGTTATCCAGTTTTCCCACCACCATTTGTTGAAGAGACTATTCTGTTCCCATTGAGTATGTGGGCTCCCTTGGCTAACATTAGTTGACTGTATTAAAAAAAAAAATCATGCCCTGGCTGGTGTGGCTCAGTGGATTGAGTGCCGGCCTGTGGGCGAACCAAAGGGTCGCTGGTCACTGGTTCGATTCCCAGTCAGGGCACACGCCTGGGTTGTGGGCCAGGTCCCCAGCAGGGGGCAATCGAGAGACAATCACACATTGATGTTTCCCTCTCTTTCTCCCTCCCTTCTCCTCTCTCTGAAAATAAATAAAATCTTCAAAAAAAATCACACACATCCAGAAAAATGCACAAACCAAAGGGAAGCATTTGGTATGTTCCCACTCATTTCAAGAAATTGACCATGACCAGCCTGTGGGAGCCTCTTCAAGACCCCTCTAAGCTACCACATTCCCCTGCCCCAGTCTAGGAGGGCGGATAAACCATGAGGCAGGCTGTTAAATAAACAGCAAACCCACCATTTCAGCTTGGGAATGGTACTACATAGAAAACAAATGGGATGGTATAATAGAGGAGGGATCAGTTATTTTTTTTTTTCCTGATAAAAAAATAAAATAAAATAAAAAACAAGTAGGAAAGAACTTCATCTTTGTGGGCCACACAGTTTTTGTCTCAACTGGAAGTCCACAGTTGCAGGGCAAAAGCAGCTGTAGACAGTATGCAAATGGACGCATGGGGCTGTGTTCGGATAAAACTCGGTTTAGAAAAACAGGATTTGGTCCTGGGGCTGCCGTTTGCCGCCCCTTGTGATAAAGAATCATGGCTGAGGACCCTCATTAGATGGCATGGTTAGTAAAGGGCTCTCTGAGGCAGTGATGTGTAGATGGAGACCAGAAGGATGAGAAGGAGCCAGCCAGTCAGGTGAACAGGGGAGACACGGGCATTCCAGGTCAAGGAAACTGTAAGTGCAAAGGCGCTCTGGTGGCAAGAGGTTTGGAGTGATCTGGGAAGTGAAAGGCTGGGAGGAGGAGGAGGAGGATTTGAGCTTGGAGACATAGGTTGGGTCCAAATCAGGTGGACCTCCACCTTGCTATGCTATGAAGGAGCCCAGATTTTGCCAACAAGGAGAAGCAGGGAATCCCACCCAATCTGCATAAAAAGAAGGTTCCATTGGCTCCAGAACAGAGAATGGATTCTGAGAGGGCACAGGTGGAAGGAAGGAGACCCGGCAGAAGTCTTCTGTACCTGTCCAGTCCAGTGATGGTGGAGGCTTGCACCAGGGCGGTGAAGGTGGATGTGGAGTTTCTCTGCCCAGCGCTCTGTTTCTTTCCTTTTCTCTGGTCTTCTGTCCCTCTCCCTAGGTCTTTGCCCCCCTCCCCCGCCCCTCTACAGTCTGTGTACCCTCTTCCACTTCTCTGAGTCTGTCTTTCTCCCCCACCTGCTTCTCCGGGTGTCTGTCCCTCCCTCTGAGTCTCTGAGCCCCTCTTTCTAGACCTTTTCCTCCCTCTCACTAAGACTTTTGAGACTTTTTATCCCTTTCTCTGAATCTCTGAGCCTTTGGACTCTCAGTCCCTGGCTATATCTCTGTCTCCCTAGGATCTTTGTCCTTCGAACGCTGAGTCCCTGTCTCCTAGGTCGTTGCCTCTCTCTGTCTCTCTGTCTCTCTCTCGGATGTCTGACCCCTTCTGGGTCTATCTCGGAATTTCTCTCTCGGACTGCGTGGTTCCGAGGACTCCTCGACTCTTTCTCCACCAGGTGGCAGCTCGCCAAATGCCCAAGGCCTTAGGGTGTGTTTTCCCTTGCTGTCCCCCCTGCTCTGGCTGGCCCGCTACATGTCTCCTGGGTCTCCCGTCTCTTAGCTCCGTGTCCGGGCTGAAGCAGACGTTGTTGGCTGAGTCTGGGGTCCTGACCAGCTACAGCCACCGGGTGTTCTCTGCCTGGGACTTTGGCCTCTGCGGGGTTGTCCACGTGCAGCTGCGCCAGCGCCTCATCCGCTACGAGTTGCAGGTGCGCTTTGGAGGAGGGGTCTCCAACTGGAGACAACAGAGGGCGGAGCTGAGAGAAAGGGCGGGGCCTAGACCAAGGATGGGACTTCTGGGGAGATGCTGGGTGGAGCTTTCTCCTAAGGAGGCAGGCCTTGGAGAATGTAAGTGTTCCGAGGAGGCCGAAGGTCATGCCTAAGGTCAAAGGAAAAAGCTAGCATTAGGAAAGAGGCGGGGCCCCAAGCTCCTTGGTTCAAAGTTGAGAAGGTGTGGACAGAAAGGGTTTGGTAAAGTAGAACTGGAACTTGTACCAAGGAGTACTGGGTGTGGGCCCTGGAGGGGCTGGGACAAAGATTACAGAAGTCCTTGGAAGGATGTTGCGCCCTGGCCGGTGTGGCTCAGTGAACTGAATGCCGGACTGCAAACCAAAGGGTCTCCAGTTCTATTCCCAGTCTAGGGGCACCGTGAGAGGCAACCACACATTGATGTTTCTCCCCCGCTCTCTAAAAATAAATAAATAGAATCTTTTTCTAAAAGGGAGGGGGGGTTGCTACATCACTTGTAGTTGAGCTGGGGCTCCTGGCCACCGGCTGGGCCTGGGGAAATGGCACCCAAGCAGATGTGTCTCCTGGGCTTAGGTAGAGCTGGAGGAGGCAGAGGTGCGGCGCCAGGCTGCAGTGCGGACTCTGGGCCAGCAAGCCAGGGTGTGGTTGGTGCGGGCGCTGCTCAACCTGCTGGTGGTCACGCTCCTGGGGGCAGCCTTCTACGGCGTCTATTGGGCTACGGACACCACCGTGAAGCTGCAGGTGTGGAAGAGCCTGGGGGAAGAGAGTCTGGGGAACCCGAACCTACACTACCAAGAGAGTGGGGGGCAGGGGGCTGACTTCTATGATTCCTGGGATCTTAGAAAGGAGGGATGGTTGGAACTCAGATTTTACAGTGCTGAAGGAAGTGGCTGGGAGACCACCTCTCAGCCTGGCTCTGCCAGAACCCAGAGTCTCTTCTCTTGCCCGCCTCCCCTCCCAGGACTGGTCCCTCGTCCAGCAGATGCCGCTGCTAAAGCTTGGGGTAGATTACCTTCCGTCCATCTTCATCTCTGGGGTCAACTTGGTGCTGCCGCCAGTGTTCAAGCTCATTGCCCCTTTGGAGGGCTACACCAGGAGCCGCCAGATCATTTTAATCCTGCTCAGGTTCCAGGCTTGGGGTTGAGCTGGGAGTGATGGTGGGGCGAGTGTTTCGAGGGACATTGGTGCTAGCAGAGAAGACACGGGAATCCCGACGGTACAGGATCCAGTGAGATCTGGATTCAATCCTGGCTCTCTGTCACTGAGACTCGGTTTCTTCATCTGTGAATTGGGGAGATTTGTGAGCAAGTTCTGTGCAGGAGGGGCCTGGCACTCAGTCCGGGCTGATACCTTTTTTTCTTTTGCTAGAACCGTGTTTCTCCGCCTGGCCTCCCTGCTGGTCCTGCTCTTGTCTCTTTGGAGTCAGATCACTTGCGGGGGCAATGCGGGAGCTCCAGCATGCAAGGACTGTGGCTACAATTACAAAGAACTCCCGGTGAGGGGGCCGGAACAACTGGGTCCTCCGTCAGACTCCTGGTTTGGGAGGAAGGAGGAGCTAGGGGTAGAAGACTCCCAAGACATACACTTTGAAGACTTGCATGCTTGGGCCTCTGGGTGCCTGAGTCCTGAGGTCATCCTCACCCCTTTCTCCCTTACCCAGTGCTGGGAGACTCGGCTGGGGCAAGAGATGTACAAACTCCTGATTTTTGATCTGCTGACTGGCGTGGCGGTCGCACTGCTCATCCAGTTCCCTCGGAAGTGAGAGCCCCACCCCTCGTTGTGGCTCCGCCCTCTTGGAACAGGCCCCGCCCCACCGTCCAGTTCTCTCTCAGTCCTGCTTCTCGAACTGGGACCCTTTGGTTCCCAGCCCACGCTCAATCCACTGAGCTACACCAGCCAGGGTCAGATAGGCTCAGTTTTGATTGGTAGACAGGACGGTGGAGGCGGGGAACCCCCCCTCGCCCCCCCCCCACCCCGCACGTGAATGACTCTGGCCGGCCCCGCCCTTCAGGCTGCTCTGTGGTCACTGTCCCGGGGTGCTGGGTCGTGTGGGAACGCAGGAATTCGAGGTGCCGGATGAGGTGCTGGGGCTCATCTACACGCAGACAGTGACCTGGGTCGGGAGCTTTTTCTGCCCTCTACTGCCTCTGCTCAACACAGCCAAACTCCTGCTGGTCTTCTATTTGAAAAAGGTGAGGGGTGGAGGTATTGGGGCCTGGGGACGAGGGGACTGAGGGATGTGACTGGGTCCTAAAGAAGGACTGACTCCCGGGTGTAGGAGAAGGAGGGGTCTAGGGCATCCCAACTTTTAAGTTTGAGGGAAGAAGGGACCTGACTCCTGGGGACTCCTGAGTGAGGAGGGGCCAGGGGCAAGGATTCCTGGACACAGAGACAGAATAGGGCTCAGAAGCTTGTGTCTCAGATTCCCCTTCTTCCCCTGCCAGGTCGTCCTCTTCTCCACCTGCTCCCCGGCCTCCCGCACCTTCCGGGCCTCCATGGCCAATTTCTTTTTTCCTCTGGTCCTTCTCCTGGGTCTGGCCATCTCTGCCGTTCCCGTGCTTTACAGCATCTTCCTGTAAGTGTGAGAGGCGCCTGACTCTGTCCCTCACTGTGCCCTCATCCGGGATCTTGACTCTTGGCCACCCCTGAGCTCTGCCCGTCTCTGACTTCAGGATCCCGCCTTCTAAGATGTGTGGTCCATTCCAGAATCAGTCGTCCATCTGGACCGAGATTCCTAAGTCTATTTCCAGGCTCCCTCAGGGCACCCAGAACTTCCTCTTCTTCTTGGGGACCCAAGCTTTTGCTGTGCCCCTTCTGCTGATCTCCAGGTGAGGGGGCCCGGACTCTTGGGTTTTAGTTTGAATGTGTGTGATCTGGGGGCTCCACTGCCTGCGACCAAGAGAGGAGGGGGCCCAGGAGCCTAAATCCTGGGTCTGAGGAAAGGAGGGGGCTGTGGGCCTGGACTACTGGGTCTGAAGGAGGGAGGGTGGCCCAGAACCCTGGTTTCTAAGACCCATACATTGAAAATATTCTAAGAGCGTTTGGGGAGTGGCTTTTTTTTTTTTTTTTCTCCTGTACTCTCTAGCATCCTGATGGTGTACACCCTGGCCCTGGCTAACTCATATGGACGCCTCATCTCTGAGCTCAAAAAGCAGATAGAGACGGTGAGCTAGGCCGGGTCCCTGGGAAGGAGTCCTGGGGAATATGGAAAAGGACATGGGAGAGAGAAGGTCTGTTTCACCTCCATGTCTCTCCACCCTTTACCTCAGGAGGCGCAGAATAAAGTCTTCCTGGCGCAGCGTGCTGTGGCACTGAGCTCGGCCAACGGGGCTCTTTGACTTCCCTTGCCTGACTCAGGGTGACGTCCCACTTTCAGACCCAGATCTGCTGCAAACAAACCCTTTGTAAGCCTCAGCCACGTCATCTGTAAAATGGGAGAACTGGAAAAAATTACACTTCCTTTCAGCCCTGGGATTTTGAAATTTCTAGGGCTGTGGACCCTCTGACTGTTCAGTAAAGCTCATTCTTCAATCAATAAATACAGTGGAGTCAGCTGAGCGTTCTTTGAAACTTGCGGGTTTAGGGGCGGGGGTGGGGGGAGGCTTTAGAGGGACACAAGTCAATCAAATGTATTCGTCTTGAGATGATCTGACGGGCGTGCCAGCCAATCAGAGGCCGCGTTGTTAAACGTCGGAAGCGGGTGCACTTGTGATTGATTCAGAACGTGGATGCAGTCGCTAGGCGACACCACGCCGATTCGAGGTGTTGGGAGGTGGGGGCGTGCCAATTAACCCAGGACCAATCCGTGGCCGAGATAGGAGTAACAAGGAGGGGCATCCTCTTGCCTATCGGAAGTGCTAGGGGGCGGGTCTGCAGTCTGTGGACCTCTGCGGCGCCATGAACATCTTACCCAAGAAAAGCTGGCACGTCCGGAACAAGGACAATGTCGCCCGTGTGCGGCGTGACGAGGCTCAGGCCCGGGAGGAGGAGAAAGAGCGTGAGCGGAGGGTACTGCTCGCTCAGCAAGAGGTACACTCCGAGAGCGGCCGGGTGGGGCTCCTGGGCCTAGCGCGCAGGCTCCCGGGGAGGGACCGGAAGTGGGGACGGGGCGGAGGCACCCGTGAGCAGGACACCTATGGAACTGAATGCGGGTCTCCGCGGAACATTCCTACCCCTCGTTTTTCCCGCTAATGTTCTTTGCAAGGCCAGAGCGGTGCCTGGCACAGAGTAGGAGCTTATGAGTAAAGGAACCGCTGGGTAGTTTGTTTGCGCAGTGTATTTATTGAGCGCCTTATGGGTGCTCGCCCTGCGCAGAACGCTTGACTTGCGACATCCCTCCAGAACGGTTCGCAGTTAGACGGGCGCAGTCAGTCAACCGCATGGTGCAGAGTAGAGATGGCTTCAGAGAGGACGCCACAGCAGAAGGAGACCAGCCAGTGCCGCTCCGTGGAGCGAACCCTTTGCACTATTCGTTCCACACAAATACCGGAGGCTCTGTGTATAGCTCCTTCACCTGGTTTACACCTGTCAGCCCTTTAGCTAATCTGGTCCTCAGCACTGGCTCGGAGTTAGTCTAGGCTTTAAATTCACGTTTCAGCAGAGAATGAAAATCGACCGGGGTACTGTCTTGGAGCCCTGCCTGGAAGTCAGGTGCCCATCCTAATTCACGTTTCGCTGCCTTCATATTCATAGTTGTCTTTATTGTGTTACCGAGACTGGGGAACCCCCTAGTGTGCTGTTCCTGAGGCACCTTACAAACCCAGTCAGCGTCCCATTCTCCCACCCTCTCCCCAGGGTGGAGTTGGTGCCTAATCTGGGACCCAAGCACCATGGACTGCGATTCTCTGTGGCCAGCACCACACTCGTGGTTCCCTCAGATTACATGTGGTTCTGAATGTTCCGCCTATAACTTTCCCCCACAGGCCCGCACAGAATTCCTAAGGAATAAAGCCAGGCATCGGAACTCACTACCTGAGCTCGAAGTAGCAGACCCAGGAGCCCCGAGTTCTGGCCCTGTGGACCTGTTTCGGGAGCAGCTGGAGGAAGGGAAAGGGGTGACCAGAAGCAACAAAGAATACGAAGAGGAAAAGCGGCAGGAGAAAGTAAGCTGGCCTCCTTACCTCACCAGTCATGGATGGAGCTGGGAGGAGGCGGCACTCTGCCCTTAGTGCAACTAGCAGGAGCACAGGGAACAGGTGGGAATTAAGTGATCTAAGAGACTGAGAACAGAACCAAACAGCGCTAAGGAAGTGCTGGTTATAGCCATGCAGGCCCACAGGGGCTTGGAAGGGGAAGCTGGAGCTCCCCAGTTCTGAAGCTGCAGGTACAGACCCCTCAGGTCTTCAACCTGATGTCAGGACTCCAGGGAAGGGATTTGGGGAGTGAAGGAGCTCTGTAAGATATAAATCAGATCCTGTCACTCACTGGTCCTTAGGGGTGAACTGCGCGCCCCACCGCCCACACCATCACTTCTGTCTTGCTTTTTCCAGATTTGTCTTTGTCCCCAAAGATGCCCACCTTTGAACCCTAAAGCAGCTCCACCCTATTTTCCCTTCCCCATGCTTTCTATTGCAACCTGCCATTGCACCCCAGTGCAGGAGCCCCAACTATGTTGTTCCCCTGTGTCCCCAGTGGCTGGCAGAGTTGGCTCATGCCAGGTCCTCAACACTTAATGGCTGAGTGGTTCTGCTTTCTCAGCCATGGGTGTGTCCCCACTGGCACATCCTGGGCTCCCTGAGGGGAGACACACTTGACAAGCTTCTGGATTTCCTGTATTTCCCCTCAGGAGAGGCAGGAGAAAGCGCTGGGTATCCTGACGTACCTGGGCCAGAGTGCAGCGGAAGCGCAGACTCAGCCCCCGTGGTACCAGCTGCCCCCGAGGCGAGAGGCACCCCTGCCTGGCCCAGGACCAGATGCGAAGGTCAAGAACCGCCTGGACCCTCTGCTGGACATGCAGAAGCATTTGGGAAAGAAGAGGAGACACAGTGGTGACCACAGTGGTCACAGCAAAAAGGAAAAGCAGGGGTCAGAGAAACAGCAGACCAAAGAGTAAGAAGGAAGCCTGTGTGGGTGCTGGTGGGGCTGGCTGGCTGGGCAGACATGGTTCTCAGCAACCCTGGTAGCCTGACACCCCTTGAGCGGGCTCAGCAAGGTCAAGTCTGTTTCCATAGCAACACCATTTAGCTTTACACCCTTTTTCTCAAGGGTGAGGTTGAGGTTCCTGGAGGCTGCTGCTGTGGGAAGGTGCCACTGCTCTGATGGGTAGTGGGACATATGTGTGCTTTTAAGATTTGTTTTCATTTCTAATATGCTGAATGTTAACATAAACCTATGGGCACAAAAGCTGGGGGTCCTTGAGTTTTAAGAGACTCGAATTTGAGAACCATGGGATTAGAGCAAAAACAGGCCTGTGTCACCAGGATGGCAGACCCCTGAGCATACATGGGAAGTACTAACCAGCCTTTTACAGAAGGGGAAACAAAGGCCCTATGAGGCCCAGCACGTGCTCAGCGTCACACAGCTGGATTAACAGCAGGCTTTATCTGATGAGGCACCCGATTGTTAAGATGAGCGAGGACAGAGTCCCACAGAAGGGGAGGCCTGCATCCTTGTCCCTGGTGTGAGGCCAACTCCCTGGTCCCAGGGTCTTCATGTGCTAAGCCCAGGAGCATGTCAGATGCAGGCAGGGGGTGCAGGTGGCAGCTCCCTCTCAGAGGAGGCTGGGGCCTCTCAGGGCTACCAGCTTTCTAACCTGACTCCCCTTCTCCCAGATCCCCGTCCCTGGATCAGCTTCGAGCTGAACGTCTCCGGCGGGAAGCAGCTGAGAGGGCACGGGCAGAGGCTCTGCTGGCCCGGGTCCGAGGTGGGGCACCCCAGGAGGAGCAGCCAGAAGAGGTGGATGATCGGCGGAGGAGATACAACTCCCAATTCAACCCCCAGCTGGCCCGGCAACCTCGCTGGCATGATCCCCCTCTGGCTCACTGACTTCTGAGGGGTACAGGAGAGGCTGCTGCTGCCAGCCGTCATATAAAACTATTTATTCATAAATATTTTCCAAAATGAAAATAGGTTTACCAAAAAATGTCCCTCACTGGGGAGGGGAGGAGGGAGTGGCCCTCACCCCCAGGCCCCCAAGCCGGGGCTGAGAGGAAGAGAACCTCCAGGCCCCCTTCTTGCCTCCTGGGGGAGGGGGCTGCCCCACAGCTTGGGGCCCCCATCTTCCAGGGCAGGGCCCTCACCTGGGCAGGGCATCAGCATGCGGAGGGGAGAGGGAGGGTGGAGGGAGGGGTTGGTGTCACTGGAGGTCCCGGTCCTCCAGGTATCGGTACTCAAAGGTGAAGCCTTCCTTCTTCCGCTGGCCCCACTTCTCGTAGTCAAAGTAGATGTACGTGCCCTGGCCAGGGGAGAAGGCGGTCAGTGAGTGGACCGGGAGGTGTTGGGGAGCTGGACCAAACTGACAAAGGGGACCGTTCTTAGGGCCCTGGATGTGCCAAGCACCATGCCCTGCACATGTGTGCTGTCTCACTCCGTCCTGGCCACACTCAAGTAGAAAAGATCATCACACCCGCTTTAGAAGACATGGAAGGAGATGCAGCAGTCGCGTGCCACAGCTGGGCCTCGGCCCAGGCATGTTTGGGAAGTGTCTTGCTTCTCAGGATGGCTGTGGCTTTGAGCAGGTGATGCACGTCCTAGCACTGTGTCTTCACAAACCCCTTGAGGTCATTACCCTGCCTAGAGATAGGACAGGCTGTCTATGGGACAGACGGTTTACAGGTGACAGGGCTGATGTGGGACTTTCTGAAGGAGTGATGCCTGGAAATACACTAACTTGGCTGATTACTTTGGACCCAACCAAGAGGGGACAGGAAGTCTGTAGAGTCAGAGAAGGCACAGCGGGAGTGGGGGCTGGGTTCTGAACAGCTGAAATGCTTCAAAGAACCTGTAAGAACCAAGGGCAGGGGACTGAGTTCTCTGAGGACAACGACCTTGTTCAGTACTTGTATCACACAAGTGTTTGGTGGAAGAAGCACTGTGGAGCCAACTGAAAGTACGCAAACAAATACAACACACCCGTGCCACTGCTGCGGGCACCATCAGGTATGCACATGTGGTTAACTCATTTAATCCTCACAACTGCATTAAGGTGGGTCCTGTCACCCCATTTTTACAGATACGGAAAAGGCAACAGAGTCAAATGACTTGCCAAGGTCGACTAGCTACAGAGGGGTTCAGACCCAGGTGGTCTCCCCTTCAGAGTTTTGCAAGAAGTTCCACTCAATTAATTGGAACTGGAGATCATTTTAAAAAGAAGAGCTTCCCCATTCATATTTGCTGAGTGCTGGGGACATGGGGGAAGGAGACCATCAAGGCCTCTGTGCAGTGTGGTCTCAGGTGGGAGATACCCCACACCCCACCGTGCCAGTGGAGGCACCCCCAAGGAAGGGGGCATTTAGGGTAGGCCCTACTGAAGAATGACAGGACAGATCCCAGGCTGAGCGGGCTGAAGGTGGTAGTGAAGGGAGGGGGGCCAAGCAGGGTGCGAGGGACCCAGGGTGGAGCCTCACCTGCTCAAACTCGTCGGTGATGGTCTTGGGCTCCTCGTGCCTCTGGAACCACATCATGTACTTGGTGTGGAATCGCCATGACTGCTTCTTCAGGGCCTTAGCTGCCAGGTACTGAGCCTTAGTGCCCTGGGAGAGGAAGGATGGAGCAGGGGATCAGGGGGCCCCTCACACTGGAAGGGGTAAGGGGGACGGGCAGGGCATCAGGGCTGGCCCCAGGCCCCACCACAGACTGAGGATGGGCAGGACTCTCCAACTGGAGCTGGGCAGGGGCAGAGAACGTACCAGTGCTGGTCAGAAGGAAAAAGACAGGAGGGAAGTGCTTCCAGAGAAGCTTTGAGAAGGAAGAGAAACTAATGCATGAGCAGAGCTCAGAAGAGGCAGCTTACAAAGCTCCCCAGGGCGGGATGAAGACAGAAGTTCTTCCTGCTGCCCCGGGGTGATGCAGAGGTTGTGCCTGGTGCTAGTGAGCAACTGGCAGGGACAGCTAAACTGGGGATGGGATAGCCTAGCCCTCAGCCTTTCTCTCCCTCGTGCCAAAGTGGGGACAGGGACTGATTTGGTTTGCAGGGCCCAGGACTGGGGAATGGGGAGGGGTGCGGTCCCAGTGGCCGCAGTGGGGCACCCACCTCACCCCTCCAGCCCGAGGGGGGACAGCGGCGGTGGCGGCGAAGCCGGGGGGCCCGAGGCTGCCCCGGGGGCCCTGCTGTACCTCCAGATAGTAGAAGATGAAGAAGAGCGTCTCAGTGGACAGGCGCTGGTAGAACTCCACGGTGTCCGAGTGTGGGGGTGGCATCTGGTGGTGGTAGGGGGGCGTCGGGCAGGGGTTCCGGGGGAGGTACTGTCTGTAGGGGGTGGGATGAGTTAGTGCCACTGCCTGCTGCCCCTGGCGTCTCGAAGGTGTCAGAAGGCCACCCCTCATCTGACCTCAGTGACCCTGCCACCCTACCACTCATGAATCAACAGGAACACCTTGGTCACCTGATCACCCCAGCATTGAACTCCTCAGCCCCCACCTACTGTGGGAAGCCGCAAGTCAGGTGTCCGGCAAGCTTTATCTAGGCTCAGGACTGGGGAACCAGATCCCCTTGGCCCCTCACCTGATCCGCTCCGAGTCAGAGGGGTGGGGCATGTGGTGCCAGGCAGCCTCCTCCATCGCCTGCTGGTAGAGCTGCTCCTTGGTGAGGGGCACAGGCCCCAAGGGACACACCCCCAGGGACAGCGGTATGTTCACCTCTGACAGCTGTAGGGGCGGCTGGGCTGAGGCTGGAGGTGCTGCTGTGCTACTCAGGATGATGTCTGTGGGGACAGGCAGGGCCGGGCCGTTGGGTGAGGCTGGGTGGGGCGCCCTTCTCCTTGCTGGGCCGCCCCCACTGTGCCCGGACCCTCACCTCGCTCAGTCAGGTGCAGTGTCGGCACAGGGTCCTCGATGGCGGAGCTGAGAGCTGCCCGCTCTGCCATGGACTTCAGGGAGCTCAGGGGCTCAGGGGCCTGGGGGGAGGGGGGGGGAACAGGTGCTTTAGGCCCCAGGGCAGAGGGCTAGTGCAGGTACTCAGAGGCCCCGGCACCTTCGCCTGCCCTGGCAGAGGGCAGCAAAGCCAAGGCCGTTCGTGTGAGACAGTGTTCACCATGGACCCCTAACTGGGGGGAACTGGACACAGAAGCACCCACCAGCAGAGCACCAAGTCCCCGCATCGATATCACAGACACTACACAGGATGACGCATTGCAGTAGACAAATCACCTGTGGTGTGTGCACGTGCCACACCACTCCTGTCACGACTCGCAGGAGCACACTTCTCCATCCTGCACGCCCCTCAGAAGGACCTCCACCCCACCACACCCCGCAGGCTGGCCTGTCCTCACCAGCCCAGACCTTCACAGCATCCTCCCTCCATCCCGTTCTCCCTGGGCCCACAGGGACCTCTCCAGCAGGTGTGTCTGTCCTTTCTTCACCGGAACCTTCTGCAGGCTCCACCCCTCAGTCCTTTCCTTTTGGGAACCTCACAGCTGCTGACCCTGCTCCAGGAATGTGAACCCACATGCACTTCCTGTTCTCTGTTCCTCAGAGGTGAGTGCTCACTCTGGGCCCGAAGCTTCCCAGAGCTCTGTGAGGACCACCTGGCCCTCCGAGCAATATCACCTATGACGGCTGCCCTGTTCCCCACAAAGGGAGGAACAGAGGGCCACGTGGGCTTGGACCTGGACAGTCGGGGATGCAGGCTGCCCCGGTGGAAGTGGGTTTATCACCCAGGGACCAGGAAGTCAGCTCGGCATCGGGCTGATGCCATTTCAGACCCAGGCGTTCAGGACCCCGGCCCTCCATGGTAACACCCCACCATCCAGCCCAGCAGCCCCTCCTGCAGAGTGGATGCCCTTTCGCCCTCCCCGCTGAACCCCACCCATCCTTCTAAAGACCACTCCAACATCAGCCTGTCTAGAACTGCAGCACAGACACCTACTTCTTCCTCTGTCAGCCTTTCTTGCCACTGTGACCCCACCTGCCCTGTACTGGTCCCAGCTTAGACACGCGCCCCGCTCCCCCACCCAAGGCCTGGCATGGCTATCTCCACGGGTTTAGTCAGATGCGCCAAGTGGGTCCACAGCACCCTCAGCCCTGCCGGGACAGTCCCTGTCTGGAGGGCTCTGCTCTGTGCACAAAGGCAGAAACTGGGTGCATTCACTTAACACAAACCAGAGCAGATGTCGACAAGTATTTTCTCAACTTAGATGATTTCCTCAAGGAAACAGGCGGGCGGTAAGCTGGGAGGCAGGGAAAGACCAGACAGAAAGCAAGTGACAGAATGCGAAGGGTAGAGGTGGGGACGGGCAGTGAAGGTCTGGGCAAAGCTGGCAGAGGCAGAACACACAGGCTCTGCACGCACCTTGATCTCTGGGGCGGCGCTGAACTGCGGGGGTCCGTTGAGCAGGGTGCCGGCTGCCTTGGCATCACTGAAGCTGGGCGTCGGGGAGCTGGGAGGGTTCACAGGAAGTGGCACCAGGAGGCTAGGTCCCCCAGCATTGTTCCCTGAGCCTGGGGCCACGCCCCCAGTACCTGCTGGGGCAGCTGCGCTGGGTTCCTTCCTGTAGAGGGGACAAGGGGAAGGGACTCAGAGAAGTGTCCCGAACAGGGAGATGGACAGGTAGGGTGATAAGGGGAAGGAGTCAAATTAGGGGGAAGACGAGCAGACAGGACCCACGAGGAGTAGGCTGAGGGACACAGGTGGGTGGGGAGGGCTCTTTGGGCAAAAGAAGAGCTGCAGGGCAGGAATGAGGACTCAGGACACTCCGAGGAGACCAAGTGGCTGGAATTTACTGGGAAAGAGACTGCCCTTCTGGAATGGTCCACAGAAGAGGGTGTGGGAGCGGGTGTTCCAACCACAAAACAGGATGCCTCAGGCAGACGCCCACCTTGGAAGCCCACCCAAACCCCAGGGCTGAGGTGCCTGGGAGCAGGCCTTCCTCTGGTCCCGACCGGCGGGGTAAGCTCTCTTGTGGAGCGCTGTTCCGGCCATCAGGGACCCATCAGTGGAACGGCCTGACCTGAGATCTAGAGGGTGGTTGGCGGTGGAAAGGGGGACTATGGGGTCTTTCACTTTGAAAAGCTGACACGAAACCCCTCATGGACTCAGGTGGCCCTGGTGTAGGGAACAGAAAATAAAGGTGGGGGCCAAAAGAGAGCTCCTCTGGGAAAACTGAAGTCTGAGTGTCCAAGGGGCATGTGGGGCTCTGAGAACATTGCCCATCAGATGTGGAACGTTTCAGAACATTCCAAAAGGCAAAGCTGGGGGATACAGTTCACAGGGGAGTCCCAACAGGCAAGGGCAGGGCCTGTGTCCGCACAACTGGCAACAGTGGGGTGCCTGACTGTGCCAGACACTGCCTGTCGCCAACCCCACCGGAGGCTGGACACTCACGAGGTACTGGGGGGTGGGTTGTGGGGGCCAGATGAGGGGCCCAGAGCCTGGCTGCTGGCGTTGCTCCCCCCACTGCTGCTGAGAGCTACCTCTGCCGGGCTGTCGGCCACAACTGAGCTGTAACCTGGGGAAAGAAAAGGGGATGAAAAGGGACCCCAAGCAGTGACCCCAGGACCCCTGCCCCCCATGAGCTCCACTTACTGGTGGCACCATTCTGCTTGCCAGCGCCTGCACCTCCACTGCTGTTACTGCTGCTGCTGCCTCCACTGCCTCCCCCACTGGGCTGGACGCTAGGGGGCCGGGGCTGGGCGGTGCTGGGCCCACTAGAGGCCGGCGGGGCCACAGCCTGAGCGTAGGGGGCAGGGGTGCCCGAGTTGTGGCTGGGAGCTGGGCTGGCCTTGGGGCCCAGGGCACTCGGGGGTGCTGCTGGGGTGGGGGCCCCATTGTTGCCAGGGGCGGTGCTCAGGGCAGAGGCAGCAGACGAGGGGCCAGATGGGTAGCTGGGTAGCACAGCTGGGGACTGAGGGTGCTGGCTGCTGTGGATGGGCTTGGAGCCATTTTTGGCAGGAGACTGTGGGCGGGAGAAAGAAGAGGGTCAGGCTCTGGGGGACTTGCTGGTCTCCCAAGCCTTCCACACACCTTTCCTTGGGATGCAGGTGACCTCCCCTCATGGCTTCAACTGCCACCTTCATGCTTAAAACACTCAGGCATTTCCAGCCCAAACCAGCATTCCATGCCCTGCCCACACATCTCCCCAGAGTGTCCCCCAGCCACAAGGATCTGACACACAGCTAGGGTGGCAGTAGGAGAACCCTTGATGGTCACACAGGCATAGTGGCAAACACCTAAATAGCCTCAGTACAAGATCAAAGGGAACAAGCTAAGAGTCCAAGACAAGAAGGAAAAGAAGTGGAACACCCGGCAGTAATCTGAACATTGCCCAAGGGTCAGTAAAGCACCGTGCAGGGTGTTACTGAGCAATGGCCCAGAAAGCAGGCGGCCATGTGCCCACAGCACCCCAGCAGCCAGGACGCTGTCAGAAAGTTGCTCTTGGGCACCTTGTTCCGCCCTCCCAACGCCCCATGGGCACCTCGTGCTCACCACACACCAAGCAGGATGCATGGCCAACTCCTTCCTGGCCGCTCGCCTGCTCACCCAGGCCCCAAGCTTAGGCTCCCTACTGCCCGCCTCAGGAGCCCTGGGGCCAGCCCTCCCATCCTAGGGTGTGCTCCTGTCCTGGGAAGTGCTAACAACTCATGGGGCTCAATAGGGTAGAAAAGAAATTCTGAGATGCACTATCTCTCTGGGAAACTCATGAGGTCCATCACAGCACAGCCAAGGCCCAGAGCCTCCCGATGAAAAGAAACCTGTTTGACTTTTGACCTACCACGCCTCAGGATGGCAGGGCCCTTTCAGAGTAGGCGCACAGGACCCAGCCCTCAGCCGACCATCCCAGGCCCTGCGCTCACCGCCAGCCCCACACACCTGGCCGGGCTCCCCTCATGACACTTCCAGCTTTCACTCATGACTCACCGTGTTACCTGCCACTACCTCGCTCAGGAAATGTCCACCTCTCCCTGCTAGGCAAGCTCAAGTCATCCTCCAACACCCAAGGCAGTTTCTGACTACCTAGGCCAGTGCGGGGGGCACCCTGGGCCACCCATGGACCAGAGCACTTATCTGCCTGCCCCTCAGGCCTCCCTCAGGATGGCAGTACCTTCTGACCCCCGTCTCCAAAGCCCCGCACCATGGCTGTACTCAGGCCTCAGGAGCCTTTGGGAACCAAAAACGAGCGAGTGACATGCCCATGGGACCCACCTGGCTAACTTCGCTATCCGTTGAGCGTCCCCTCTTCTTGTCATCTTCAGAGTTTTCCTGAGGTGGGAGAGGCACACTCAGCAACCTGTGTGACCTCCAGGGTCCTGACAGACACCAATCTCTGATCCTCCCAGGGGCCTGTACCCAGGTAATGGACCATCCAGCCTCAGCGTATTCAAGTACCTCTGACCTCAATCTCGCTGGGGAATCTCACTGGGAACCAAAACCCTGCTCCCCAGATCCTTGTCTCTGGGAGCCAGCAGCACCTGCCAGCATCCAACCCCGACCTTAGCCCAGCCTCCTACCTGCACACCCAACACCCACAGGTGGCCCCATGCACTCCATCAGTCCTCTATGGCCCTTAGAGCCCAGGCCCTGGATGCCGAGGTCCTGCTTCCTTGATTACCCTCCCGCAGGCTGTTTCTGGGAGCCCGCCTCACCGTGGTGCAGTTGGCCGGGCTCGGCGGGATGGGCGAGCTGGAGGTGGTGGAGGTGGGCGTGCTGCTCGACTGGTTGAAGATCTCATCCTCCATGTGACTGTGGCTGGGGGGGGAGGTGGCGACCAGCGCCTGTGCTGTGGGGCAGGGCAGGGCATGCTGAGCTGGCTGGGATGCCCTCCTGCCTGGCCCCCACCACCCCATGCATGCAGGTTACCCCGGGCCTCACGAATGTCCTCGAGGTCTAGGTCGTCATAGAGAAACTCGTTTTCCTCGAAGTCAGGGTCCTGGGAGGAGTCGACATAGTACTCGACATCATCCTTGATCTTGCGGATGGCGTCCACCAGGATGGAGTCGTTGTCCAGCATGCGCAGGATGGTCTCCAGCATGCGCACATGGTAGCGGTGCTTCTCGATGTGCCGCTTCAGGCCCTCAATCCGGTCCTGCTTCTGCTGGCGAGCCCAGGGCCAGGCTCAGGGGCTGCAGGGCGCCGCCCGACCCTCCTGCCCCACAGAACCCATCCTCAGTCCCCGACCCCTATGGAGACCAGAGGCTCCACTCGGGCCCCTCCCAGTACGGGAAGTGTGGAGTCTGCCCACCCTGAACCCTCAGGGATCCCACAGCTGCCCTCAGACACCCCTGCAAGCCTTGAAAGGACCCGGAAATCCCTGTGCCTCCAAACAACTTGTGGCCCCTGTGTGTGCCTCATCTGATGGCCCAGACCTCCCACCTCTGCTGAGCCTCTGCCAGCTCTGACCACCTCTGGGACACAGAACCCCCCCCCCCCCCCCCCCCGTCTGGCTCCAACAATAACGATAGCAACCTCCACTCTAGGGAGCTTGCGGTTTATAATCCTCATAACCCTTGTCTTCACCATGACCCCCCACCCCAGATGCACGGCCCTAAGGAGCCCAGATTCTAAACTTGGCTCCTAGGCCCATCAGGTACCTACACTTCCCAAGACCCCAGTTTAACATCTTAATTTGATATCTTAGTCCCAGGTCTAACCCCCTCTCTGCATGGGCCTACTTATTATACAGCCATGCGCCACCTAACAACAAGGATACATTCTAAGAAATGCATCGTTAGGTAATTTTGTTGTGTAAACACCTTACAGAGACCTAGACAGTCTAGGCTGCCATACACCCAGGCTGTCTGGTACAGCCGCGTGCTCCTGGGCTCCCAGCCCATACAGCGTGTTACTGTACTGAGTACTGTAGGCATTGGGAACACCATTTGTGTTACCTGAACATACCTAAACAGAAAAGACACAGGAAGAATACAGTGCAAAGGACCAAGCGTGCACGTGCACATGTGGGAGGAGCAGTGGGAAGGCTGAGGACGGAGGCGAGTAGACATCAGGAGGGAAGGAAGAGAAGGGGAGAGACAGGGAAAGGAGAGATAAAGCTGGAGATGAGAAACAATGAAGGGGGAGAGGAGCTGGACGGCTAGGAAAGAGAAGAACAGGGAGGTGAGTGTGTACACACTGGAGTGTGCCTGTGTGCAGGCACAGGCATGGGGTGGGCTTTTCTGGGCGCCTCTGCTCCCTGGCCCTGGCAGGCACAGGACGGGGAGAGTACCCGGCTCATGTAGTAAACCTGACATCACAGTTGGTCCCGCCTTTCTTTTCAATGTCACAAGCAAACCTTTTTACCCAGGACAATCTCATGGGACCACAACAGTGTACACAGTCCATCACCGACCAAAACACTTACTCAGCACGTGACGCTATCTCCCCGCCTGCCCGATTCCCAAACCCCTCAGGCTCAGACGCCCATTTCTGGCACACCTCCCCCTCCCCAGCCATCCCTCCACCCGCTGGCTTCCTGAGGCGCCAGCTCTGCTCCTGCATTTCCCGTGCCAGTAAGTCCCTGGTTTGCATCCCTGTGAACTTACAACCTACAGTCCTAGGTTTCTGGAATCTAAGTCCCCAGCATTTAGCTTTGTCCCAGACCTCACTTCTCCTGAGGCCCAATGAATGGTTTCTTCAAGTCTGGCCTTATCTGTACCTACTGTCCTCCCCTCAGGACCGGGGACCCACTCGGTGCTATGAGGCCACAGCTTCAGTTGCTGGACCTCCCCACCCTGGGTGTCTGTCGGGTCTCATACCTACTCTGCGATCCAGGCAGAACCCTGCACCTTACCCTAACCTGCTTCTCTCCTTGACAGCCCCACAGTTCACCCAGATACCCAGACTGGACCAAAGACTGCCCCGCCTCCTTCCTGCACCAGCCCAAGCCAGCTAAGCTCCCAACCCCGCTTCTGGCCTTGGTCCCACCAGTCAGCCCACCCCCCAACCTGTGGGTGCCTGCCCCACTCACATCCTTGTCACCCTTCTTCTTGCGCGTCTGTACTGACAGGGATTCCACTTCGCTCTCAAACTGGTCCACCTGCATGTTTAGGGTGTCAATCGTGTTCTGAGGGAGAAGGAAGGAAAGGTAGGTCAGCCGGCGTCCCCTTGGATGCCTGGGTGTCAGGGCCCCAAGGCCACCTCCTCTTTTCTGCCCCGCTCACCGTGAGCCACTGGCCAACCTCCTCCTTCTCCTTCTGGGCAGGGTCCACCTTTTGCGCCAGGCCCAGGCCCTCCTTACTGTAGGCTTTGGTTTTGGTCTCTCGCTCCACAACTTTGAACCGCTCCATTTGCTGTGGAGAGTGCAGTTGGCAGGAGGCCCCCAGCCCGTCGCCTGTCCCCTTCCCTTGGTGCAGAGACCTGGGAGCCTTCCCACCTCTCAGGCGCCAGACTCTGGGCTCCTACCGTCTCAATGAGCTTGCGGTTCTCTATGAGCTGCCTCTTGTCCTTAATCTCGTTGGACGCTACCCATGTCTTGATCTGGTCCCTCAGCCGCTGCCGGGAAGAGCGAGACAGTCAGACTGCCTCGGGTCCTAGGCACTGAGACCCGCAATCCTCCTCTCCCAGGGACCCAACAGTCCACGCTCCCCATTCCTGCCACCCTCAGGACACAGGTGTCCAGGCCCCCAGCCCCCTCACTTGAAGCTTCTTAATCTCCTTCTTTAGGTCAGCCTCATACTTTTCTTTCTGGTTCGCGTTGGCTGCATTGTGGAGCTGAGGGGTGGAGAGAATCCACGTCAGTCTGGGACTGGCTGCCCTAGCGCCCATGCCAATCTCTATGTGCTGGGGACTCTGGGGACACCCCCCTTCCCAATCCATCTCAGAGCTGTTTCTCTGAGGTCCTCAGTGCCCCTTCTCCCTGGTCTACACCCAGAGATCCTAAACCTCTTCCTGGGCTCTGCTCCCTGGAGACCCAGACATTTAGGGCCCAGTCTCTGTACCTTCTGCCAAATATCTTCAAACTGCTCGACGCCCTCGGACACCTTCTTGAGGCAGCGATCAATCTCACCTGGCCGGGAAGGAAGGCAGGCAATGAGCACCTGCCAGGGCAGCAGGCACCCAAAGACAAGTCCTGAGGGCACATGGCCACAGGCTGTACCTTGGAGTTTGCGCTTGTCCGCCATCTTCCCTGCCCTACAGACGCACTCTCTTCATACTCTCTTGGAGACCGACGCTGCTGGGAGAGAAAAGAAGGATGTACGTTTATTCTCTGGCTGGTGCAATCCCAGAGACACAAATGAGGCTAGGAAGAGGGGGGTGCTTGGGATGGTAAAGGGAAGATACATCTACTATCTGATGACAAGGACCTGGCCCAGTTCCCCACGCTGCCTCAATGGCCCAGCACAGGGTCTGGCCCACAACACCACTCTGAAAGTTTACTAAAACAAAGAAATAAATGTAGTTTTTGTATATGTCTGACCCAGGAAATGGAAAATTCCTAGAAAGAGGGGCACCTTGTCCCCAGATGACACTCAAAAAAAGGATTTTTTAGATCAGGAAACAGCCACGCAGCACACAGCCGAATGCTAGGGAGGAAGGCATGAGACTGGAGACCTCACTTCCTACCGAGGGGTCAGGGACCGAGGTGGCTAGATCCTAACACCTGGAGAAGTTACTCTCAGCCAAGCCATGGACAAAGAACAGGTGCCCCTCACAGAAAAGGGCCTAATACCAGGTGTGTGTGAGCTGTAAGGGACAGAGGGGAGGTGGCACGGACGGAAACGCCTATAACTGTGATGACCTAAACCTACCCACACTGACAGGGCTGGGTCCCAGGTAGAAGAGAGCATTAGAATGCGAAAAAGTTTATACCAGAACAAATTCTGAAACCAAAGGAGATAACACACCAAACCCAATAGAGCCGATGCCAAGGAGGGTTGGAGGTCTTGGGGCAGACTGCATGACCAAAGAGAGGCCAGGAGGCAAGAAATTTTAGGAAGACGAGGGTGAAAGCAGACCGCCGCTTCGAGGGAGCTATCTGCACACTCGAAGGAGTTACATATCAAAGCATCAGTAACGTAGACTCAGGGAAACATAAACCGGCAGGGCCAGCACCCAGTACTCAGAGAGGGACACCTTTACCCCAAGAGAAGTTACATGCAACCCAGAGGGGACTGAGGTCCAAAGGGAGTCACCAGGAGCTTTGGCCTGGGAATAGGGGAAACTACACCTTTGGGCCCAACATCAAGACCAGGAGAGATCAGGAACTCTGGGGGGCGGGGGCACTACTCCAAGAGGACTCCTGCGCCATCAGAGAGGGGGCCTCCAAGGAAGACACGGCTGAGATGGGGGAGCTCCCACTGTGTGGGCCCAGGGCAGGGTATCCCAGAGCAGGAAGAGCCTTCCGCCCAAGACTGAGAGCCTCACCCCCTAAGGAAATCCCCACCCACCGGGAAAGAATGTCTCAAAAACAGTCCTGTACAACAGAACTTTCTGCAATGACAGGCATGTTCTGTGCCTGTGACACTGAACACCTGAAATGTGGCTAGGACAACAGAAGAATGGAACTTTTCATTTCTATGTTCACTAGTTAAACTTAACTCCCACGTGGGTAGTAGCTACCAGTGGGATGGTGTAGCAGAGAACAGGCTGTGACCCAGACGGAGGCCCATAAGGATGGGCCAGGTCTCCTAACCTCAGAGAGGCTGTACTGACCCCTTCACAGGGACCCAGTCTACGTGGTGGTAGGTGGCAGTGGCACCCTAGAGTTGAGACAGTATAAATCTGCAACAGGCCACGCAAGAGAAGTGATGACACTCTCAGCCCAGGACCAGCTGATACAAGGTGAGGTACAAGCCCAACCCAAGGAAAGTCCCAGCTCCAAGAAGCCGAAGTAGCCAGAGAAAGGACCCAGGAAGTAGCTGCAGAGAGGGGACTCAATCCAAAAATCACACAAGGGCCTGGGCCCCAACAGAGTCACAGGGATGAGTTCTAACGCCAGATGCAGAAAAGCCTCTTACTGCCCCGGGGTGGCACACAAAAGTGTGTTTTCCCTGCCTTCACCCCAGGAGCCCAAAGCAGGGCCAGGGGCTCCAACCCAGGGTGCACTGCACTCCTTGGTGAGGGGATGCCCTCACCAAGCCCCCACACTGAGGGGTTAGGCCGCCTGGCTCAGGGAAGGAGTTGATCACCCAGAGAGAAGGGCAGACTGTGGAAGCAAGAACTCCTGAAGGAGTTGGAAGCAAGGTTCCAGGGGAACAAGAGCCCTAGCCCAGGGAGGAGACAGAACCTCAAAGTGGCAAAGCTGAAACCTGGACAGGACACCACATGACCTGAGAGGCAGCTCCTCCAGAAGAGGGCAGGCACCACAGGCCCAGGGGACCCGAGCCCTAGAGACTGGGCACCACAGTGGGCAGCAGCCTCAGCCATAGAGGAGGCACCACCCCTCCCTCCAAGGAAAACCCCCCCATCGAAAGGGAGCCCCTACCTCAGATCCCCCAGCAAAGGACCAAAGGGGAAGGAAGCTGAGCTTGAGTCTGGAAATGAAGATCCCACCACAGAAGAGCCCCACCACTCTGGGGTATCCACCCAGACCCTAGATGCTCCCAGGCAGTGAGGAGTCTCCAGCAGCGTCAAGGAACCTCGGAACCTTGGCCCAGGAAGCTTAAGCAAAAAGAGTCCCTTTGTGCAAGAGGAAAGCACATGCCCAGAGTTAGGGAGCCTACACGGAGAGTGGGTGGATGCAGTGCGCCAGACCCCAGAAGCCAACACTCATGAAACAGAGCCCCTCAAACTTCACCGGGAGCAGGAGGTTGAGTCCTGAGGAGCAACACCAAGTGGTCCCTAATCCTGAAGGGGCTCTGGCCCACTGGGAAGTGACGTTCGGGGGCTGCTGCCACCACCACACAAGATCTGAGCCTCTGTAAGGTAGGTGTATTAGGTCCTGGGGATCCCACCTTAGAAAGGGTACACCAGAGGAAGCCTCAGCCCTAGGGAAGGTGGCAACAGACAGTGGGGTTTTTCCCTCAAGTCTCAGGGCACCTTCCATCCCTACAACAAGAAACCTGTGCCTTGGGAGAGGGGGTGACCCTCAGTACCCAGTGAGACATCAGGAGGGGGCAGAAGCACTAGCCTTGCAAACCCGCATAGAAGGGGGTCCTTAACCCCACAGTCGGGACAGACACAGAGGGGCCACCACCAAGGAAGGCAGCGGGCTTACCCCTGGGGGAGGCAACTCCATACAGGTTCCTTCACCCAAAAAAAGGCACAGCCCCAGCCCCCAAAACCTGCACCTCTCAGCACAGGAACCTGGGCCCCAAGGAGCTCTTTTCCTGGGGTTCCGGCAAGGTGGGTGTAGGGGTGTGAACCCTGGCTTTCCGACCACTGACACCACGATGACTCTGTCGTGCTGGGAGGCTTACATGTCCACAGCGGGGCACTTGACACGAGTACTGAGGGGGAATCCTGGCCTCCCGCAAAGACTATACACCCCAACAGAAGGGCTGATGTGAATGGTGGAAGAGGCCTCAGATCCAGGGATGTGACAACATACACGGTGAGAGCGGTGGACGCAGACGACAGCCCTTGAACTAAGAGGCAGGGACTAGACTTAGAAAAAGGGGCGCTCGCTCGCTCGCACTGCCCACAACAGGAAGTCGTTAACAACACGGAGAAAGCAAGAGCTCAGGAGGTGTCGCCAAGACAGGACCAGGAAGGTACCTGAGACCAAAGGGAGCGAAGCAGCCACATCATACCCACCCTGAGGTGGGAGTGACAGTGTGAGGAACCCACACCGGAGGCAGACGGTCTGGATGCAGCCACAGAAGCAGACACCCAGGCCACAGAATAAGAGCTGAGACCAGTCCTGAGTCCCCAGCCTCGGGTTTCAGGGCTCTTCACTGGGAGGGGAGCACTAAATACAAACCGGCCGAGCCTCTAACGAGGCTGCAACCGGTGGAGCAGCGTCCTCGATTTCCCTCTCGGAAGAGGAGAGGTGGCACTCGCGCTAGGCGCGTGCGGCGGGGAGCCCAGGCCCCGGGAGGAGTGACCCCGCAGCGCACAAGGGTCCTTGTCGTCGGGGGCTTGCAGCCCCTCACCCACGTGAAGGCGGCACCCCACTCAGAAGGGCTTCGGGGAGGGGTCGGCACCTGGGCCCCGAGGCGCCCGCGTCCATACGGCGAGGAGCCGACGCGGAGAGGCGGCACCTCACACCCGCGGGCCATACGCGGACGCCACGCGGGGCCGGAGTCGCGGGTGGACTCCAGGCGACGCCGAGGGGCGCGGAGGAGGGAGCGGCGAGAGAGGGGGCGCGCACGGCCGGGACGGCGGACGGCCGGGGCCAATCTTTCCGGAGCCCGCGTCGCGCCAGGAACCAGAGCGCCCAGCAGGGGCGGGGGCGACCGTGTCGCGACAGGAGGCGGTGTCGCTGGGGCAGGGGGCAGCGGGTAAGGCGGTCGACGGCGCCGGAGGGAGGAGGGAAGGGGTCTGGCCCAGTCGAGCCTGACGCTCTCACCACAGGAGCTGGCGCCGCCGCTGAGGAGCGTATCGCGATAGGCGGGGGAGGCGAGCGCCCGCCGCCTTTTTCTCGCGCCCCGGGCCCGGGCGCTATCGCGATAGCGGCACGGAGCGGAAGTGGGGTAGGGGAGAGTGGGCCCGGGGTTGTTCTGACGACAGGGTCGGGGCTCAAGAGAGGCCGCGGCGTCTGCCGATGGCTCCGCGGAAGCTGACGGGCCCGGTCCAAGATGGCGGCGGCGGAGGAGGACTCCCCTCCTCTCTTCTCGTCTCTGGCGCCGACCCGCCTCCAAGCTCCGAATATGGACCTACCATTGCTACTGCTGCACGTCGCTCTTGCCCCTCGGGCGCGTCCTATTGGTCCTTAGCAAGGATGAGGCCGGCCCCCTCTTGCCGATTGGGCAACAGCCCCAAGGCGCGGCGTTCGATTGGCCTCCCGCGCAGGCTGCTACGATTGGCTCAGGTTTTGTTCGTGGCTCCTCCTCCTCCTCCCGCCGCAAGGCACAACACGCCAGCGCGAGGGCCCGTGCGTCAATCAATAGGCCTGTGTCGTGCTGATTGGATACACCCGCCCCTTTCTCCTAAACCAATTGGCAGGGAGGAGGAGCTAGGCTAATCAGGGGAGGGAAGTCGTCCGTCAAGTTTTTAGAGCCATTCTTAATTGGTTGGCATGGAATATTGTATCCTGAAGCCATTGGTTAGTCCTGGAAGTGGGTAGGGAAAGTGAAGGAAGGGAGGCAAGGTGGGAGTTAAAGACCGCGTACTTAATGTGAGACAGGTGCTTTCAAAGCTGAAGTCATCTGCCAATCAAAACACTCCTGGACCAAGGGGGAGGAGCTGAACACGAGGCCCCACCCCTTTCTTCTCGTTGGCCCTGTCTGTCATCATTCAAACCAGTTTGCCCAATAGTATAGCGAGGGGGCACTACCCACTCTGAAGGCGTGTGAAACAGGGCATAGTAGGCAGGCCTGGGAACTGGGTGCATCCATCTGCGTCCCTGGCCACCGGCCAGGCGGGCTAGTCCGTCTTTCAGCAGCAGTCTTTCTCCCAAGTGTCTGTGTTTCGCGCATCTCTGAGAATCAGTCCTTGATGGAGGCAGCACAAGATAATGCCTCGTCACTGGCACCACACATAACTGAATTAGTTAGGAAGCACCACGGAGGCACGGAGCTTTTGTCCTGCATCTGAGGGTTATGTGGCTGTGGGACAGTAACTCTTTGCACCCTCCTTTCCTCGGTGTCGTGAGGACGTTGCAGAAGGTACAGATGAGATTGCGCTTATGCCTACTGGTTTGTTTGTTTGTTTGTTTACGGTAATGAAGAGAGGGAGAGAAACACAGATGCGAGAAACATTAGCTACCTCTCTCATGCGCCCAGACTGAGAGGATGGAACCCGCAACTCAGGCATGTGCCCTGACTGGGAATCCAGCCTTCGCTTTGCCGGATGACGCCCAAGCAAGCCACACTGGTCAGGACATGCCTATTGGTTCTTAAGATCTCGGCTCTGTGATCTTCTCTTGGAAGGCAGACTTTCCTAACATCCCAGGCTGAGTGCCCCGTGTGTGCTCTATTGATCCAGATTGATGTTTGCAGGTCTGCCATCATCTTCATAATTATTAAACTCCTCAGGAAGCACTGGGTAACCCTTTGCTGAATGTATGAAAGAATGCAAGGAACGATTGTGGTTAAGACTTATTAAGTACTGGTGTTTTCGTGAAACTTGTGGGTCACACCCATTAAGACAGGAAGCCAGATTTACGCATCTTCTCTAGGTGGAGGAAAGTCAGATAAATGCAAATGAGAACTGATCAGAATTGCCTGTGACAGGGAGAAAAGAATGCTTGTAAAAATGCAGTGTTCTTGCCCTGGTTGGTGTGGCTCAGTGGACTGAGTGCAGGCTTGTGAACCAAAAGGTTGCCAGTTAAATTCCCAGTCAGGGCACATGCCTGGGTTGCAGGCCAGGTCCCCAGTGAGGGCCATGTGAGAGGCAACCACACAATGCTGTTTCTCTCCCTCTCTGTCTCCCTCCCTTCCCCTCTAAAAATAAATTTTAAAAAAAGGCAGTGTTCTTAGGTCCACATGACCCACAGAGATCTGTACTTTTATGAACTTCCTGGATGGTCCCTGTGCTCACTGGAGTTTGAGAGGTTTGATGTAGAGCTTTGCTATTCAAAGTGTGGTCCCCGGACAGGGCAGCCTCTCGGACTTCCCAGGAGTCACTTAGGGGTTGGTTAAAATGCAGATTCTGATCAGGAGGTCCCAGATTCTGCCTTCCTAACAAGTTCCCAGGGGACTAGAGCATCAACAGTTCACACTTTGAGTAGCAAGGATCCAGAGCAGCTTCTCAAATTTGGCTGCACACTAGAAGCACCTGGGTGACTTTTTTAAAAATCCAAACACTCAGGCCTCACGGTGGACCAAGGGTAGGGGAATCTGGGCCCTGATTAGTGTGGCTCAGTTGGTTGGGTGTCGCTCGACGAAGTGAAAGGGCACTGGTTGGATTCCGGATTGGGGTACAGGCTGGGTTGTGGGTTCCATCCCCAGTTGGGGCATGTACGAGAGGCAACCAATCAATGTTTCTCTCCCTCTCTTTCTCCCTCCTTTCCCCTCTGTTTAAAAAAAAAAAAAAAAAAGCCCGGCTGGTGTAGCTCAGTGGATTGAGCGTGGGCTGGGAACCAGAGGGTCCCGGTTCGATTCCCAGTCGGGGCACATGCCTGGGTTGCGGGCCAGGCCCCCAGTGAGGGCCATGTGAAAGGCAACCGTACATTGCTCTTTCTCCCTCCCTTCTCCTCTCTCTGAAAGTAAATAAATTAAAAAAAAAAATCTTAAAAAAAAAAAATCTGGTGATCAGATCCAGCTAGCAGTAATTTTTAAAACTTCTGAAAGGATTTCAACATGCAGCTAATCTGACTTTCTAGAGCCGTGGTTCTCAGAGTGTAGTCCCTGGATCAGTCGCATTAACGTCAGCTGGAACCTTGTTAGAAATAGTTTTGAGCCGACCATAAACCAGCTGAACCAGAAACTCTGGGTCCAGCGGCCCCTTTTAACAAACCTTCCAGGTAGTTCTGAAACATACTAAGCTTCAAGGGTCTTTGCTGCATGTATACATAGCAAGGCAGGGTCAGGTGACTCAGATTCTTTTCTGAACCACCACCGCCTGCCCCTCCCCTCCCCTGCTGCCCAACCCATTAGATTCACTCTGGCCAGGGGAGATGGGATTCTGAAGGGCTGTGCAGAGGGGCAGAAGGCCCTTCCCCGCAGACCCCTAAGCAGAGCTCAGAAAGGCTATCACTTTCACACAAGACTTATCTAAAGGCTCAAGGATAAACTTGGGGCGAGTTATGTGACCTGCGGTAATTTGGCCATGAGAAGGGAGCTCCCAGGTGTGCATTGTGGGAGGAGACAGACCCAGAGAGCTTCTGAGGTCCAGAGACAGAGCCCTGGGCTGTTGGAGGGACTGGGGTCCAGGGACACACAAGAAGCCCTGAGGGACGATGGGGGTGGCCTGGAGGAGAAGAGAGGGAGAAATCTGATTGGACCCAGAAACCAGAGACCCAGGGAGAAGGCTGCGCTGGAGACATTTGGAGCTGGCCAGAGTGGAGATGCCACCTTCCGCAGGGCTGATTCCTGCCTGTGAATTCGCCTCCTGGATCATGAAGAGGTTCAAAACGAGCCACCCAAGATGTGCCTCAATGGTATCAACCCAGACTCTGCAGGCTCAAGAGAAATTTCTGCCCACTCCCTTTAATTTTCTAGAGGAATCAGAATTAGAGTCTGTGCCCATAATAAGAAATTTTAAGACATAATGTATTAAACTTGGTGATTTTCTCTTGCTAATCTCTTGTGTCTATTGGACCAGCCTTTTGAAAGAACACTGAGGGCAGAGGAGTTTCTTCCTCCCTGACAGTAACGAGGGGCACTGACCTTGCAGGTGAAGGACCTGGCCCTGCTCCTCCATGCCACTGTGAAGCCCAGCTCAGGGCAGAGTGGGCAGGGCTATGGGCAGCACTCCCCCTGAATTAGCCCTTGCAGGGTAAGTGAGGTCTCAGGCCCCTGCCTGGACTTCCCAAGCCATTTCCCCACCTGTCCACAGTCCATGAGCCCCCTCAGCCTGCCCCTTTCAACCCAAGTGGAGGAGACCTTGCCTGGGTCCCCAGACAGACTGGGGGCCCCTCGCACGTACCTGGTGAGGAGAGCTCAGCACAGCAGCGGGGCAGCTCCCAGTAAACGCTGGATAGAACAACAGTGCCCAGTCACCAGGCCAGGGCCAGCCCAATGCTGCCTGCCTCCCGGGCACCTTGTGGTACAAGTGAGCCGAAAGGGGAGGCCAGTGCCGAGGATGCCAAGACCACTCAGGTCGGCCTACATAGAAAGCTGGAGCTTTCAGCAGACAGGCTGCTCAGGAGTAAAACGCCCGAGGTTCCCCGAGGGGTGTGGGGACGGAGAGGGTGCTCCTCTTCCTGGGACCCTGTGGCGACAGAGCCCAAGCTCCATCTCCCACACCAGGCAACTCTGACTCCTCCAGTCGCCCAGCCGCTCCACAACCACTCCCCTGGGACAGATCCTGACAATGTGCTTTTAATCACACTCTTCCTAAAAGTATCTCCTTTCCTCATTAAAATAAAAAAGATGAGGTGCAGTGAAGATGGGCTCTGCACCTGAATGGGGTGGCGATCTTGGTGCCGGGGGACTCCGTGCCTCCTTGGACAGTTCTGGCACCGGCCGATGGCAGGGCGGCTCTCCCTGCTGGAGCCTCCCAGCCCCGACCCCAGACCTCTTCAGATGCACATGGCCTGTGTCCCTGCAGTGGCTGGCCACCCAGGGCGGCCCCTCAGGTGGACATGATGCCATTCTTCTCGCTCTTGACCTTGAGGAACTCAGCCATGCTGGAGAAGTACTTCTGGTTGGCCTCGGCCACCTTCTTCTCCGCTGCCTGTGGGTTCACAATCTCCAGGCCCTGGGCAGGTGAGGGAGGCAGAAAATGGGGTGGGGAGATGGCCTGGCTCCTGACAACACCCTCCCACAGCCCTGTGTGAACAGGCAAACCCCAGGGAGGGGAAGGGCTTCCCAGGTACCTGGAGTGGGGTGAATGCCACGCTGGAGGCGGTCCCCGAGGAGCGGTCACGGATGGTGGACTTCCCGCCATACACCACACTCTGCTTCTGCAGGGTCCGCTGTGGGGGCGTCGGGGGCAGGTCCCGGCTGTGACCTGGGCTCTGCAGCCACATCTGCCTCCCCCCTACCCCCCAGACCCAGCCGTACCTGGAGCGTCTTGGAGATCCTGGCTTTAGTGGCCTCGTTCACCTGCGTCTGCCGCACACGCCCACTGCCCGACTTGCCCAAGTGGCCCAGGCTGAAGCCCAGGTCCTCCTGGTAGGCATCTTCCTCGATCTGGTCGGGGGCGATGCATCCTGGAGTTAGTTACCACTGGATCGGCTAGACGCCCAGTGTCTGCCTGACCAGCCAGTCCTGCGGGCACCTGTTGAGGCACCTACTGGGCCCCCACTGCAGTGAGCCTTGCTGAGGCCCCAGGTGACACTGGGGGCCTGGCCAGTAGCAGGGTCCTGTTACTGCTCCCCAAGCTAACGGGGGGGGGGGGGGGGGGGGGGGGGGGGGGGGTGTGTGTGTGTGTGTGTGTGTGTGTTTGTGTTTTCTGTGGGACCAGGAGGAAGCTTGGACTACGAGACTGGCAGGGTGAGGCATGGGGAAGGGTGTGTAAGGCAGGATGTGGGAGAGGGAGCAGGGAGGGGCGAGCCAGGGAGGCCTGCAGTGCCGTACCAGGGGCTTTCATCGATGGAGAGCCTCAGGGCAAGGGGTCAGAGCTGAGGGTTGTATAGACCCCTTCGGGGCTAGGTAGATGAAGTGGGCAGAGACTGGGGCGGGGGGACCAGGGAGGAGACTGGGGTGGTGTCTCAGATCTGAGGGGTCCGGGGCCACAGGGCAAACGGGGAGAAATGCAGCGGGGGACAGAGTTGCACCTCTCCGAAGCTCATGCGGTTGGCCTGCTTCCGGATCTCCGTCAGCCCCAGCCGCTCCTTCATCTTCCGGTACCTGAGGAGGGGGCAGAGAGAGTCAGCTGGGACAGGGCAAGCCTCTTCCCTTCCCGCCCTGCCTGGCCATCCCCAGCGCCCCACCTGCGGCCTCCTCGCTTCTTGCGCTGCCCATCCAGGGGCGCGGGCAGCGGCTTCACCTGCTTCACTGGAGGCGGTTCCTGCCATTTGTCGAACTTCCGCTCGATCTCATCCTTGAGTTCGTAGCCCACCTGAGAGGGACACGGGGAGGAGGTGCAGCTGCTTTGTGGACTCAGTCACTACTGACTCTCTGGGGTTAAGCTCCACCTATGACCTGGCGACCCCCAGACTGGCCTCTGAACACTGTGCCCACAGACAACTGTCTCCTGGACACTCCGACATGAGCAGCCCCCAAGAAATCCTGCTGGCTCCACCTGCCCGCCTCTCTCTGCAGGTCAGCAAGTGGGGGATGTCCAGGAGTCAGTCAGCCTCCGATCCATTTCTCCCTCATCCTGCAAATCCCATGGGCTCTTCTTCAGGAAAGGACCCAAACTAGCCTCTCAGCACATCCATAGAAGCTGAGCTCCCAAGGCACCCAGCCCATGGCCTGCCCCGGCCCGCCAGCCTCCTCTCCCAGCCCGGCTGCACTCCGGCCTGAGGGCCTTTGCAGCGACTGTCCCTCAGTACCCACAAGATTCGCAAGTCGCTTGCTAACTTCACTCAGGTCCCTGTGAAACGCTCAGCTCCTTGAGGCCCACCTTCTTGGCCACCCAATGCCCTTTGCCTCTTCCCCCAGCACTGACTGGACACCACTGGACACACCGCAGATTTATCTGCTATTCCCCCTTCCCGCCCCCCACCCCCCGTTAGAGTGAGAATGCCACCAAGGCAAGGCTTTTGTGTGCGCTGCTCACCCTCACCCCAGCCTCCAGACCGGTACAGGAAGAGGGTGAGAGGAAGGAGAGAGAGATGGAGTGAAAATGTCCCTCCTTACATAGAATAAGTCTGCCTCGAAGACGGTGGTCAACTGAATGGTTACTGCACAGTGACATGAGGTGGCAGTATGAAAGATCCCAGTACAGCAGGCAAAAAAATGCACCCCCCACCCCCACCCCTGAAGGGGTCCGCATCCAAATCTCCGGTCCCTGAATGTCACACAACATGACAAAAGGGACTTCATGGACGTGCTCAAGGTGAGGTCTTGAGGTGGTGAGGGGCCCAAGGCAGGGGATGTGAGGACAGGAGCAGAGGTGGAGGTGGGAGATGCTGCGCTGTAGCTCTGAGGACGGAGGGAGGGGCCACGTGACATGGGACATGGGTGGCCTCTAGAAGCAGGAGAGGACACAGGCACCAACCCTCCCCTGGAGCCCCTGGAAGGAACGAACTCTGCCAACAACTTGGCTTTGACCCAGTGAAGCCCATCTTGGACTCTGACCTACAGAACTATAAGATATTAACCCTGAATTGCATTAAACCACTATGCCTGTGGTCACTTGTTAAGAGCAGCGGTGACAGGAAACTGGGGGGAGGGGACAGTGACCTCTCTGATAGGATGATCGCTCTCCCTGGATGGACCAGAGCCACGTCCGCCCCTCACCTTGCCCTCCGTGCTCTCGTGGAAACTGTCCACGCGGGCGGCCAGCGTGCACTTGGCGGCCACCAGGCGGGCCGCTTTCCGCCGGAGATCCTAGAAGAAGGGAAACCGAGGCTGAGTCAAGGTGCAGGTTCAACCTCTGCCTGTCAGTGTCGCACCCTCATGCCATGTGTCGCTGTTAACAACAGCCATGGTAACAAAGTAGCATCATCAGTGTTTCCTCGCAGCCTGCTTTTCAAAAACTCACTCTGGTTTGCACAGAGAACTTAACCAGACCGCTGCAGATGGAAGATCATCAAATACCAAAAAATAAGCTTGTTAGGATTGAAGTAGAACATACGCACGGTTACCACTGAAAATCGTGTTGGGCGCTGTGAAGGAAAAGGTGGCCCGTGTTTCGGGGCACACCAGGATGGTACGTGTAGAACCTATCCCCACAGGTCTCAAATGACAGTGATTACAAAAATGAAGAAGTCAGCAGCAGCGATGTGGAGTGAAAACCTAGCCTGCCCCAAGGAGTCTGGCCCTGGCCAGACAGTAACCTTGTGACTTGGGGGCGGGGGCTCTTTGGGTCCCCGGGAATCGGTCAAGCTGGAAATGGGGATCAGCCACCCTGTGTAACCAAGTCCCAGTAAAAACTCTGAACGCTGCAGCCCGGCCGGGTGGTGACATCTGCGCACGCTGTCACACTTCAGGGCTGGGAAAGGACCGTGTCCTGACCACAGGCAGAATGCCCGGAAGCACTGCAGTGGGCACTCCTGGACCCTGCCCCTAGTGCTTCTCCCCTTGGCTGACGCTACTCCATCCTCTCCTGTGATGAACGTGACCCCAAACGGGTCAGTTCTGGCCAGTTCTGTGAGTCCTCCTTGTGGGTCACTGAGCACGAGGATGGTTTAGGGAACCCTCAGGCTCACAAGGTTACACTTATGTCACTTGCCAGGTGTGCAGCCTGACCTGGATGAGCCCTCAGCATCGCTGTGAAGCAGGCTCTGTTGTCCCCATCCTACAGACAAGAAGACTGAGGCACACAGCTCAGGCCTCTCGTCTGAAGACAGCTCACTGACAAGCGGCACTGCCGGAACCCCAACCCCAGTGCACTTGCTCCAGCACCCCTGTCCTCAAACCCTGTGCAAACCCATCCCCCAGGTTCCCGACCACCGCCATCTGCTGACGGGGACGCGCTCAGGCCAACAGGGCCCTTCCCTGCGGGCACAGCGGAGGGAGGGCTCACCGGGGGCAGGGACTGCACGATGTCGCTGTGGTAGATGTAGCCGGTGTGGGGCAGCACAGAGGTGGATGAGAAGCCGGACAGTGTCTTGCGTTGGGCCCCCAGCAGCATGATGTTGCAGGCGGGCATCTTGGAGAGGTTGGTCAGGCCGCCAGCCACCCCTGCAGTGGGAGGAGGTGGGGGGTGGTGGCGAGAAGCAGCAGGGGCATTTGTCTGCCAGCTCACCTGTGTCCACTCGTTTACCGAGTTTCTGGTTGGATCTGTGGGGGCCCGCCAGGGAGGGCCTGTCTCATTTCAGAGGGGCAACACAAAGGAAGCCCAGAGAGGTGAAGCAACTTGCCTGAGGGTGCACAGCGATCAAGTGGCCCAATACAAACCTGACCCCAGTATCTGTGAAGCAGCTCAGCCCGCCCAGGGGAGTGCCGACCACAGGGCCTGGGTGTGCAGCACAGGGGGTTCCCATGGGCTGGCGTGTGGGTGCAGGGAGGGAAGAGGGATGTAGGTAGGGAAACACCTCTATACCAGTGACGGAGTCTGCTATGAGCCGGGCCAGTGCCTGGATTAGGGAAACTGTGTCATAGACCAAACGAATCCTTAAACTGGACCTCCCACACAGCGCGCTAACTAACCCACGCGGGAGCAGAGCAGCCCCGGAGACGATCACCACAGTCTCCAAAACCTGCGACCCTGGCACCTTTCACGGCCAAAAGGACTTTGCAAGTTTCCCTCTAGAAGCTGGAAAGGGCCAGGAAACAGACCCTCCCCACAGGGATGCGGCTCTGCCCGCACCCTGACCTTCACCCAGGGAGGCCCTGATGGACCCCTGTTGTCTAGAACTGTGAGGTGATAGACCGTGTTGTTTAAGGGGCTCAGTTTGTGGTCATTTGTTGCAGAAGCCACAGGAAACCGGTGAACCCCCAGTCACCTCTGGGGAAACCGAGGCACACACAGTCGCCTGCCTGGGAACGTGAGGTCGCTGAGTGGCAGCAGCACCCACACCGAGTGTGTCCTGCCCCGAAACCACTGCTTCCTTCCGCCAAGCGACTCTGCACCCCGGCCCCCAGGTGGCTGTGAGGGGCCCAACTGTGGCCCTCAAACTTCACGTGGTGGCACTCTCAGCCTATCCCCTCACCTCAGAGGACTGTATCTAGAGATGGGCCTTTAAAGAGGTGACTAAAATGACATGGCATCACAGGATTGGCCCTAGTTCGGTGTGACTACGGCCCTTGTAAGAAGAGACTAGAACAGACAGACACACAGGGACAGCCCTGTGAGGACGCCGGGAGGAAATGCCACCTCCATCCTCAGGAGGAACCAGCCCCGCCCACACCTGGATCTCGGGCCCCTGGCCTCCAGGACGGGCCACAATAAATCTCGGTTGGTGAAGGTTTTGTGACAGCAGGCCGAGCCAACTAGCACAGCTGCTTCACCAGACTCACCGGCAAGTGTTTCTGCCTAAAGAGCAGGAGCTGTGGGGGGGAGGGGGGCGTACCTACCCCTCAATGCAGACACACTGGCGGGATCAGTGGCCCCATCTTGCAGAGGACACTGAGGCCCCTCTCCCGGCCCTGAGCTCACCCATGATCTTGGCGGCTGTGGACGCCCCAATGATGATGGAGAGGTTGGGCGCGATGAAGGACATGCGGGACTCCACGTACTCGTAAATGCGGTGCTTGGAGGCATTCAGCTCCAGGGCCATGTCGCAGGCCTCCTCCAGCCGCTCCAGCTCCTCCTCCGACAGCTGCTGCCTGGTGGAGGGGGGACCGGGGAGGAGGGGCCAGAGATGTGGCTGGGATGGACCAGCCCTTCCTGGGTTTCCTGCCTGACTGCTATGGGAGCCCCTCGTCCCCCAGGTGTGTGCACAGGTGATTCAGGACAATCACCCCTCGCCTCAGAGCTTGGCCTCTGCCTGAGGCTACATCGCCACCTCCTCCAGGAAGCCACCAGACCCAGGCCAGGTAGGTACCCCTCCTCTGTGCTTGACACTTGCCCTTTGGCCTTTGACCTGTGTGCGTAACTTCTTCCTCCCAGACAGAGCTCTGAGAAGACAGAGCCATGTCCCAGTTGCTAAATTCTGTGACCAGGTCAGGGAATGTGCCAATGTTTGTTCACAGAACAGGATGACACCTTGCGGGAGGTCTCCACCCCACAGGACTCTGCTCAGGGTTTAAACACGGCTCCTTCTCTCAGGCACAGCGCAGATGCCGATGAAAAGAGCTGGAACAAAGACCCCGCCTTCACGCGTGATTATGGCTCACCCCCTGCTTCACCCAAGACTACAGACTCCTGGTGAGGGAAGGCTGGCTCCTCACCCAGTGGGGACCCCTGAGCCCAGCTTGGTGCCTGGCTGGCAGGTGCCACTTGTGAAACATGTGCAGAACTGAAATCAACTGTCCTCATGAGACTGACACCCGTGCCACTGGGACCCCGAGATTGGCACCTGCTGTTAGCTGGGCCGCAGCACCTCCTCCCTGTTGGGTACGCACCCCTGGGTGGTGGAGGCAGTCACACTCACGACCATGATGGTGGCATTGGTCAGGATCTGCTGCAGGTTCTCATTGTTCTTGCACTTGTCCAGGCTGTTGCCCAGCTCCTGTGGGTGAGGAGGCAATGGAGGGACGGCGCGGAGACTAAGGGAGGCTCCAGACCCGCCTGCTCCTGCACCCGTGCTGGGGATGCTGGAGAGTTGGGGTCTGTCCACAGGGTGCTTTTCCTGCCCCTACCAGGTCTGAGAGTGTCCGTGCCGTCTGCCCTGTGCAGGCTGATCTGGAAACGGACCGGCACCACTGGCCACCAGGGAGGACCCGCAGCCTGGTCAACTCAGAGTGCAAGTCTGACCCATCGCCTCCCTGCACGGACGTCCCTGGCCGCCACCCTCACCTCTGGGCACACGTGGGAGTCTCCTCACTGGTGTCCCTGCCTTCACTGGCACCTGACCCTCTTTCTCAGGGCTTAGAAGTCAGATGTGATCCGACCTCATCAACTTTGCCTTCTTGCTTCCAATTCCCTGTTCCCTGAACCCATCAGGGCTCGTTACCCACTCTGGGTCTAGACACTGAACACTTACTTCTCCCAGATCTCTGCACGGCTGCCACCTTGTCAGATCTCGATACTACCTGCTCTGCCCACCACAGTGGGAGGGGGGCACCCCCTCATCTCCCTCCCCTGCTGCCTGGGCCTCACTCCCGCCCCTCTCAGGAGACCCTGGGGACTGGAGGGGGAGGGGGAGGAGCAGTGAGAATGTCCTTTCCAGGCTTCACCCCCACACAATGGGCAGCTGGCAGCAGTTGGGCCACCTGTCACCCTCTCCAGACCCCAGAGGGCAAGGGAGGCAGCTGGGGCCTCTGATAGCATTCACTGCAGCCCGTTCACCTGCCTCCTGTGCTCCTCCACCTCAGGCCACAGCTGAGCGAGGGAGCCTTTCCCGAACCAGGGTCCAAGGGCAGGGGGTAGGGGGAGCTGCCTCCCTTTCACACTGGTGGCTGTCGGGAGGCCTCGGTTCTCCCCCAGCCCCCACCCCCACCACGTACTTTAACTGTGCGGATATAATCCAGGGCATTGGGCACCAGCGACTCCAGCTCGGGGAACCGCTTCGAGTACTTGTCCCGGATGAACTTATGGATGATGTCTGCGGTGGGCAGGGACAGGAGGCATCTGATGAGGGGACATGCAGACTCTGCTGGCTGGCCCCCACACCCATTTCCCCTTCTTCCTTTAGTAACTGAACCCCTGAGCTTTAACTGGGCACAAGGACACCCAGGATAAAGACCACGTTTCTGGCTCCCTCACTGCCGGGCAAGCCGAAATGAGTTCTAGTCTCCAAGTGACATGTGCAACTTCTAGGTCACCCCTTAAAGAAGAGAGCTGTGCCCTCTTCTCCCACCGTTTTGCTGGTGGGGATGTGGAGGTGATGGGTGGAAGTAGGCAGTCACTCTGTACCACAGCAAATCAACAAGACAAAAAGAGGATGGGCACCAGATGTTGTAACAACCTGGACTGCTCCCTTGGACTTACACAAGAGAGGAAAATACACTTCCTTCTTATTTAAACCCGTCTCAGCAGCAAAGCCTGGATTCAAGCTAACCAGAGGGGCTCGGAGGCAGGACCCTGGGAAAGGCCGCCCAGGGTCCTGTCTGTCCCTCCCACACTCACTCAGCTCGTTCTCAATCTCCACGGTCAGGTTGTTGGCGTCCACGATGACCCGGTATTCGGGGGCCGCCTCCACGGGTCCCATCACTGTGAGGGTGAAAAACAGCCTGGTGAGCCGCCCCACGCCCAAGGCTCTGCACACACAGCTCTCTTTCCCTGGACACACGTCCCCCAGCTATGGGCCTGGCGTATGCATTCATGCTTCAACATCCAATCGGGGTGTCGGTTCTTCCCTGACCCCAGAGGCAGGGTCAGCGGGCCCTCCTATGGCTCAAGTGTCCCCAGTCCCAGCAGGCACTGCCCACCACTAGCTGTCTGGGACCCGACCTGTCTGACCTCGGCTGACTCCTCTGGGTGCCCAGCTCCCACAGGCCTGGCCCCAGGGTGCCTCAGGAAGACTTTACAGAGAGGAAAACGTGAATCTCCCGGAAACTCTGCTCTGACGACACCACCCCTGTGCCCCACAACCTCCGCGGTTTCCCACGGCCACCGAATTCCAGAGAGCCCCCTCCTGACGGGAAGAATCAGGTGACACAGGATCACCGTCGGAGAGCTGGTCTGGCTAGACCAGCGCCCCGCAAAGTCGGACGAAGAGGTTTTAGGTGATGCTTTAGTCATCGAGTACGTTTACAGTTACATCCGCTTTACCAAATTAGACGTTTTCTACTTGCGGTAGCATAATTTTCCTTCTGATATAAATTTAATGAGAACAGTACATTGATTTAAAGATGGGAAATGGGGGTTGAGTGGCTGGGTTAAAAAGGTGAAGGCAGCCCTGGCTTGCATAGCTCAGTGGATTGAGCGCGGGCTGCGAACCAAACGGTTGCAGGTTTGATTCCCAGTCAGGGCACATGCCTGGGTTAGGGGCGCCACGTGAGAGGCAACCACACAGTGATGTTTCTCTCCCTCTCTTTCTCCCTCCCTCCCCCTCTCTAAAAATTAAAAAAAAAAAAAAAGGTGAAGGCACTAAGGTGTACAAATTGGTAGTTACAAAGCAGTAACTGGCAGTTATAGTCACAGGAACATGAAGTACAGCACAGGAAATATGGTCGACAACATTGTAATAAATATGTGTGGTGCCATGTACGTGCTGGAAATATCGGGGAATCACTTCATAAGTTATATAAACGTCCAATCATTATGCCGTACACCTAGAACTAATATGTTATGTTACCTGTAATTGATAATTTTTAAAATTAAACTGGATGCTAAAAGAAGCAAATAAAAAGTACAATGTGAAGTAAATAAGACACGTGGCAAAACCCCTATAACTGGTCATGTGACCCACTTAGAAACCTTGACAGCCGTCCTAGGCAACTGGTGGGCGCTCAGCACACAGCAAGAACATTAGAAATGTCAGCTTTAAATTGCAACATCTTTACGAGAAAGAAGGAGACTGGGTTGGGATGGAAGAGAAGGCGGCGGCTCTGGAAAAGGCCGAGAAGGAGACAGACCCAACTTCCAAAACCACAAGCAGCAAAAGGGGCTCAGGGGCCTGGCAGGAGACCAGGCAGGCAGGCAAGGTTGAGTCAGGGGGAAGGTACCTTCCGAAGCCTTGGCTTGCTTGCTGATATACTCCTCAATCTTCATCATGATCTCAGCAAACTGGGGAGAGGAGAGTCAGAACCCAGGGCAGTTTGGGAAAAGCCACTGAGCACCTCATCCCTCCGGAGCTTCCATTTGCAGCCTGCTCACCATCTTGCTGTCCCACAGCTTGGCGATGCTCTTGACTGAATCCCCGGAGAGATCCAGCTGTGTCTCCTCCTGCACATCCTCGATCGCCGGCTCCTCCTCTTCCTCCCCATAGCTTCCTGCTTCCTCTTCTTCTGCAGCCTCCTCGAGGTCGGCCAGGAGCTCGTCTGCCAGAGACATCCCGAAGCCTGTTGGACGGACGGGGAGAGCAGGGTTCCCCGTCATTACCGGGAGAGGCTTCCCCGCACCCAGAAGGCCCTGGTCCATTCTCATCAATCCCACTAGCACACGGGCTCCGCAAGGACAGGCGTTTTCATTTGTGCAAGAAATGAAATCAGCTCCTAACTGTGCCTGACATGTAGTAAGTGCTCAATAAACACCTACTGAATTAATCCATGGATAAGCTTTCTGGAACTCACACCACCTACTCTTGCACTCACCTCGCTAACAGGACACAGCACAGCCTGCATGCCACCACCTTGCTAAGCCTTAAAAGATACATCCTGCCCTGGCTGGTTTAGCTCAGTGGATTGAGTGCGGGCTGGGAACCAGAGGGTCCCGGTTCGATTCCCAGTCAGGGCACATGCCTGGGTTGCAGACCAGGTCCCCAGTGAGAGCCATGTGAGAGGCAACCACACATTGCTGTTTCTCTCCCTCTCTGTCTCCCTCCCTTCTCCTTTCTCTAAAAATAAATAAATAAAATCTTAAAAAAAAAAAAAAAGACAAATACTATATAACATCACTTATATGTGAAATCTAAAAGAAAAAAGTCAAACTCATAGGAAAAAAAAAAAGATACACCCTTCCCACGATAAGATGCAACCTCTCATTTTTATTCTATAACAGAGCTCCCCTCCCCCTCTTGCTCCCGCCAATTGTTGGGCTCCAACTGGGTGGCAGATTTCCTAAAATATTGATCTTCTCAGCCTTCAGGGCAACCAGACAGGCCTCATATGTCAAAAGGGCCCATGCTGGTCACCTCTGGCGACAGGCAGCCTCCTCAATAGCCCCAGGTGCTGAATAAATATTAGTCTTTCCTGTGAGTCCCATGAAGAGGAAAAGGTTGGGAAGCACTACTTACTCTACAAGGTACAATCCCCACCACTCTGTCCTCCCCACCGCTTTTTCTTGTCCCTCCCCTGACAACAGGTTCTTATTGATCTGAGAGAGAGAGGTGAGAGAAAAACACTGATCATTGTCTCCCATAGGTGTCCCGACCAGGGATCAAACCCACAACCCAGGAACATGCCCCGACCAGGGATTGAACCCACAATCTTTTGGTGCACAGGATGATGCTCCAACCAATTGAGCCACTTGACTAGGGCTGCCTTTTTTTTTTAAATAAGCAATCTTTCCCTCCTCCTATCCCTTGCCTCGCTCCATATAATCCATTCACTTTCTTCATGCCTTCCCCTTCTGCACCATCTTCCCCTAACACATGAAAACAGAGGCTGCAAACTCCTATACTCTGAGGCTAAGTGGGTGGTCAGTGAGTGGGGCAGCCTGGGGGTTGGGCAATGGGAAGGGGCGGGGCCTGCAGAACCAGAGAACTCGTGCGTGATGTACCGTGCCTGATGTACCGGCACAGCCCAGCATCGGCTTCAGACACACCAGCGGGAACATGGGCCCTGTGTTGCCAGGTTTTGTAACTTTTTTCAAGAAAAGGAAGAAACTCAAAATGTTTATGTGGAATCTCCCAGTTTGAAACATTTCTTTCTTATCATTTAAACAGATAACTTAGATAAAAGTAAAAATAAAAAAACAACCACTACCATGGCACAGGACACACCAAACAGGGTGGCCCTTGAGCTGCCAGTTTAAGACCCCCCAGGTGTCCTGGTGTGTCTATGAGATCAGCCTCTCCTCTTACCCTCCTCTCCATGACATACCACGTTCCCGTTACACTCACTTCCCTTTATAAGATACAACCTTTCCTCCTGGACGCCTATTTATAATCTCACGCATCTCTCTCCAGAACTCCCCTCACTCACTTTTTGTAAGAGGAAATCTTCCTTTCTGTATAGAACACAGCCCCCTCCCCCTATACAAGACTCAGGTGTCTCTTCATATCCTCTTTTCTCTACCCCCGCCCCTCGGGAAAACCATAAGCAAACCTAGGGACCATGTCTGTCTGCTCACTGCTGTATCTCCACTGTCTAACACTCAGTAGGCATTCAAGACATATTTGGTAAATGAATAAATACTTTTATTTACTCCCTACACCCACCACATTATGGTCTCTTTTATTTTCTGGGTCTCTGACTATATTATTTTTGTGTCCCTCTGGTAGGGGCATAAAGATTATGTCTTGCGATGTAGGTAGGTCTTCTATGACCCCCCCCCCCCAACTAGATCCCATCCCGCTATTAGACATCTATGAGCTCCTTACTTTGCCTCAACACTTAAGATTCTATAAATTTCTATCATTTTGTTTAATGCTCGTCTTCCCCATTGAGCTAAAGTTTCCTTGACGACAGGGGCCGTTTTAATCAGCGTTCACTAGCCCCGGCGCCCTGTGCAGCACCTGGCACGGAGTAGGCACAAGGACGTCGTTTGATTCCAACCAACCTCCCCCTTGCCCACGAGTCCTCGCCACATTTCCTTAGCTTACCAACCTTTTCCCCTCACTTTTTACGGGCTCAGCCTCCAGTTCTCATCTTATATTCCAGCCCATGCATCCCATTCTTGGAGACACGACCCGCACGTCCTGGGGGCACCCTATGGTGCCTCCCACACTTGGCCTTAAGTCATTACTCGATCATCAGTCTCCTCAGGTGAAGCGTTCTAAGAGGGCAAGGGACATTTTGGCTCCTGCGATAACCTCCCCCCCACCCACCCCAAACCCTAACGTTGTGGGAGCACAGGAGACCTTGGTGTGGTCAATCTAGCAAAGACCGCCTTTGTCCTTGCTCCGGTACCACCCCCAGACAGAGGAATCCAGCCTCCAGCCCTGGCCTGGGCCGCATCACACTCACCACCTCCTTCCCCGCACCTCCGTTTCTAGGAACTTCGATTGACGCTTACTGATGACGTCTCGCCCTCGCGCCGCGACCGAGGCAAAACTACGCTCTGATTGATCGCCGCCCCGCGTCCTTCCGGGCCGCGTTTGGAACAACAACTTTATTAGCACCGGCCACTAGGCAGAGAAGGGGTGAGTGAGAGGCGAGGTGAGGGACGTTGCTAGCTCACGGCTCTTCGAGGACTGAGCCTCCTAAGCGGAGAATCGCCGTGGTCGGACGACACGGCGTCAAGACAAGAATAAAGACGAAGGCGGCACAGACGACTGGTGGCGGGGTTAGACGAGAGGGCAAGGCCTTTCAGCCGGGACTCGGGATCGGATGGGTGGGTGGTTGGGGAGGGAAGCCTGAAATCGGGAACTACAACTTCCAGGAGGTCTAGCGGCCGAGTCCCGGAAGCGTGGCTGTGAAGCCTGATGGGACCGGTAGTTTTACGAAGAACTTAACCTAGTGGTTTGAGAAGTTGGAAGTTCTGAGTCCTGGGGCGGTGAGAGCAAGGGCGAGATGGAGCTGGAGCAAAGAGAAGGGTAAGTAGCTTTGAGGAAAATTTCCAATCCCAAAAGACACTGCGTCTGCAGAATGTGCAACCATCCGCGCTTCACTCAGGGCTGATGGGAATTGTAGTTCCTGCAACGACTTTGGGTTAGAACTCTTAGGGATTGGGGGTCTGTGCTTGAGCATCCTGGGGAAGGAGGCTGGGGTTCTAGAGGTTGGAGACTTGGACTCCTGGGTCTCAGTGAGGGATTTGGGCCTCGAACTTCCCTGGGTCCTCAGAAGGAAGAGTCTGGGGCCTAAGGAGGGGGTAGGAGCTTGAATTGTGTGTCCTGGGAAGGAAGGGCTGGGGACCTGGACGCTTGGGTCTGAAGGAGGAGGGGCTGGGGGCTGGAGGGTCAAGGTCCCTGAGCCCCGTGACTATACAGGACCATGGGCTTTGAAGAGTTCTCAGCGCCGCCAGGCTCGGAGCTGGCGCTGCCTCCGCTGTTTGGTGGTCACATCCTGGAGAGTGAGCTTGAGACAGAAGTGGAGTTCGTGTCTGGAGGTCTGGGCAACTCGAGCCTCCAGGAGCGAGATGAAGAAGAAGAGGCAGCCCGGGGCCAGCAACGGCGCCAGCGGGAACTCAATCGCAGGAAGTACCAGGCGCTAGGTCGGCGCTGCCGGGAGATCGAGCAGGTAGGTGAGTGCGGATCCCGTGTCGGGCTCCCCTGGTCTAAGTTACCACCCCCTCCCAGTTTCTATCCACACACACAGCCTTCCTGTCTCAGCAGGATGAATCTTTCATTCATTATTCATTGATTACGTACCTGTTATGCGTCTGGCACTGTGCAAGGTACCTGGAGTGCTGTCTCCTCTAGGAGCTTCCCTGACAGCCCAGACCAGCTCGCTGATGCCTCACAGGTGCCTCTCCTGCTCCCCGCCGATGGCAGGTCGAAGCTCCAGCCCTTCGGGTCTCTCATACCCCTGGCATCAGTTGTCCCTTCTGTCTATCATTGAATCTCCCTGGGTCCCCCTCCCCTCCATCATCACAGCCCCTGCTCCAGACTCAGGTTCTCTCTTCTGAATTGCTGTATTAGCTCTGTAATGAGAACAAGGATGGAGCAGTGGGCAGGCCCACAAACAACAGCATGGCATGAGGTTTGGATTTTTTTTTTTTTTTTCAGTGAGGGGGAAGCTAGTGAAAGGTGTCAAACGGGAGGGACGGTGGTCAGATTTGGCTGTCAGAAAGACTCTGAATTTGGTTGTGTTGGTTTGCTGTAGCAGAGCACCGCAAACTGGGGGCTACATAACAGAAGTGTACCGCTTCTTGATTCTGAAGGCTGGAAGTCGAGACCAGGGTTGGTCCCCCAAGGCTGTGAGGGCGAACTGCTCTGCACCTCGTGCCTAGGGTCTGGTGGTCCCCTGGCCCTCTGCCTTCACTTTCCCGTGGCATTCTCCCTGTGTGTGCGGTCTGTGTCCCATGTCCCCCTTCTTATAAGGATGCCAGCTACTGGACTGAGGCCACCATAATGACCTCACTTAACTCAGGGGAAGAGCATGTGTGCAGCCCCCAGGACAGGAGAGTGTGGAGGGGGTTGCAGCAGCAGCGTGGAGGCCAGTGGGAGGGAAGGGGAGAGGAGGAGGGAGAGGAGCAGGGAAGGTGCAAATAGACGAAGGAGCAGGCACAGGAGGTACAGCCCCTTACAGTCCAAAGACTACCTTTGGGCCAGCTCCCTGGTCACAGCGGGGGCTCCACTCACCCTCTGTCGATTGGAGGCCAGCTGACTTGTGCGTCCCACCTCCCCACAGGTGAACGAGCGGGTCCTGAACAGGCTCCATCAAGTACAGAGGATAACGCGGAGACTCCAGCAGGAGCGGAGGTAATCCTGTTGCAGGTCTGCTCTGGCCCGTGTGCCTCTGTTCCCAAACCTTGTTTCCATGTGCTTCTCATTTCTCCAGCTGCCCTGTCTGCCTGGCTGGCCATCTGCGGCCAGGAGGAGGCAAGGCTGGAGGGGCCTAAGAACCAGGAGTGGGATTGGGTCTTGCAGGAAAGAGTGGCCCGGGCCTGGGGGAAGTGGGTGTGTGCCCGCTGAGTGGTAAATGCAGCAGATGAAGGGGCCCCCGCCTTAAGAGTCCCAGACTCAGTTTCTAGCACTGTGTTTCTGTGTGACTCTGAGCAAGCACCACCTCCTCTCAGAGTCCCCATTTCCTGACAACCACGGGTGACGAAAAAGTCATGCCAAATCCAAGAGGCTGCTGAGGAGTCAACGGGAGCTCACCCTGTGAGCTCAGCTCAGAGCCTCCTGCCTAGGGTCCCCGGGACCAGGGTGGGTGTGACCCTCTGTGTCCCTGTTCAGGACAGTGGGGAGAATCAGCCTTATACTGAAGGGTTCCATGTGAGTCATCAAACCAGAGACACAGAGGAGAATGGTGGTTGCTGGGGGCAGGGGACTGGGGAGTTCTTGTTCAGCTGTGGACAGAGGTTCACTTTGGAAAGGTGAGGAGCGGTCTGGAGATGGATTACGCGGATGGTTGCACGACATTAGAGTGTTACCTAACGCCACTGCACTGTGCCTTAAAAGTTGGTAAATCGGGAAACTTTGTGTCCTACTACAGTTTTTTAAAAATAAGTGATTTTTTTCAAAAGCGACACAGTAAAATGGAAGGCCAAGTCACCACTCTGCTCAAAACCCTGCAGGGGTCCCACCGGACATCCTTCCTACAGCCAACCAGGCTGTAATCAGATGGCCCTTTCCAGAGGCCTCCCCGCCCACTTCAGCGCCTTTGCACTTGCTGCTCCTGCCCCCAGAAACCTTCTTCTGCCACTCGCTCTCCTGCCCAGTGCGGCCTCCCCACCATCCTTTTCAAGGTCCAACCAGGTGCCATCCATTCTGACCTATTATGATTTGCTGGCTCACAGGCATCATTTAGTCAATCAAAACTTAAAAAAAAAAAAGCAAACAAACCCCAAAAGCATTGAGAAGAGGGACAAGGAAAGGAGAAGGTAGAGTCGATAGGAGGTGTTCTGCACGCTCCTCTCTCTGGCCTTTTCATTATTAATGAAAATAACTCACCCTTGAAGGTTGGCTAAACCAGCATCCCACCGGGTCTAGGTTAGACACTACATCACATCCGGTTATGGGCCCCTCTCACAGCAGTCCCACAGTTGGGGTTGTCATTTCCCGAAGACGAAGCAGGAAACTGAGGTGCAGAGATCACCTCGCCCTCCCCGAAGTCCCACGGACTGGTCAGGGGCGTGGCGCCCAGGTCTCTCAGTCTCCAGAGCTCCAAACCGTCCAGGTCAAGGACCCTTGGCTTTCGAGGGAGCCAGAGCTGGGCCGTTGGGTGCCCCTTTCCCCAACTGCCAGGAAACGAAGGTGTCCTCTGGTGGCTTCTCCCTGGCGCAGGTTCCTCATGAGAGTGCTGGACTCCTACGGCGATGACTACCGCGCCAGCCAGTTCACCATCATGCTGGAGGTGAGTGCAGGGTCTGCGGGGTCTCTGGGGCCTGGCTGAGCCGCGAGTCCAGGGCAGTCTTCACCTGCCTCCTGTTTCCTCACCAGGATGAGGGCAGCCAGGGCACAGATGCCCCCACCCCAGGCAATGCTGAGAATGAGCCTCCAGAGAAAGAGGGGCTGTCTCCACCCAGAAGGACGCCAGCACCCCCAGAACCCAGCAGCCCGGCCCCCGGTGAGGGGCCCAGTGGGCGGAAGAGGCGGCGAGCGCCCCGGGAAGGACGCCGAGCGGGAGTCCCATTGACTCCAGAACTGGCCCCTGTGCAGGTGGGAGGCCTGGAGCCTAGGCACCGGGCGAGGAGGGACCAGGGCTGGGGTCCGGCCAGGAGAACTGGAAAGAGGACATGAAGCAGGGTTGGAGGATTGAGGTTATGGGGAGAAAGGGAAGAGTTGGAAAAAGCCAGGAAGGCTTGAGTGGAGAGGAGGAAGACCCGGGGGAGGCTGTGGGGAGGAGAAGGAAGGATGGGAGGCTGGAGAATCTGGAGACCCTGTGGACCCAGGAACACTGGGACTTTCTGGGGTGCACAGAGGAGGCCGTAGGGCCTGGGAGAGCAGGAATGGTGGGGCTGAAGGGCCTTCTCCAGACCCCAGGCCTACTCACACCTCCCTCTTGTCTCCCCCAGATAAAGGTCGAGGAAGACTTTGGCTTCGAAGCGGATGAGGCCCTGGACTCAAGTTGGGTTTCCCGGGGGCCAGACAAACTGCTGCCCTACCCCACCCTAGCCAGCCCCGCCTTTGACTGAACCCCTCCCAATAAAATGACCCCACACTCTCCTTGGCCAGTCTGCTGCTCCCACCTGTAATCACACATACTCTCGATTCTGCGATCGGTTTTCACATTTTTATTGGGGGCCATCAGGGAGGGGATGTCCTTCTGGTCAGTGGAGGTGTTCACAGTTTCTTCAGCCACTCCAGGCTTGGGCCCTGGGGGTCCTGGGGGTGGCTGGGCACGTCGGGCATGTTCCCATCATCTCGGAGAGGCACTATAAGATAGGAGGGTGGGCCACTGAGACCAGCAGATCTCCAGGGGCCCTAGAGAAGGCTGGCTGTCACTTTATATTCTAAGAGGGAATTGGGACTCCAGGGAGAGAGAAGACGGGAGAGTAAAGATCAGAGATTCGGAGATGCAGAGACAATCAGAGACAGACAGACCGAGACTTGGAAAAACCAGAGAGATTGATATAACACCCACTCACCTGGGTAGTTGTAGGGTGTGACCTTGTTGATCATGGCGGCATACTTGGTGTAGGGGCTGAAGAAGGGCAGAATTATAGCTGTGGAGAGACAGGGGTGAGGCCCAGGGAAGGTGGCTCTGCTCCGGAAGGGGATGGGGCAGAAGCTGAACCTTGGAGGCATGGGGGTCGGTGGGGGGGAAGCAGGAGGCACAGCACCTCCAGGAGGCCCCTCTGCTTTGCAAAGCCCCTTGGCACCTCAGGATCCCAATTTATCAGAAAAGTTTATCATTTTTTTGGGAGGTAGGCCTGGGAGCCTTAAAACACTTAAAAGATATGTGGAACCTAGAGGGCACCAGGAGAGAATGGGGGTAGTTATGGAATGAGTGCATTGGGGTGTAGAGGTCATTAAGCACTGGGGTGGGGAAGTGTCCTTGGAAATGTTCTAGGGAAATCATGAACAAACAGGAAGAGGGCTTGTACAAGGAGCCAGGAGTCCCGGGGGGCGGGACAGGGCATATAAAGGAACATTCTAGGCCACCACTGACACAAATATAAGGGTCACATATATACTTTTACATTTCCTAATTGCCACATTATAGTTAAAACATACCAGTTAATTTTTAAACTGTATTTAAGCTGGTATACCCAAAACATTGTTTCAACACCACGAGAACAATGGAGACGTTTTATATACTTTTTGTCATATTAAGTCTTTGAAGTCTAGTGTCTACTTTGCATTGGGTGTAACACTTGGCATTTCAAGGGCTCCGTGGCCAATGTGGCCTATGGGACAACTGTCTCCTAAGAACCTTATCCAAAGACCTGCAGACCAGCGGCGTTGACAAGACCTGGGGACTTGTCAGAAACGCAGTACCCCAGGCCCCGCCCACCCCTGCTGAATCAGAGCCTGCATTTTAACAAGCACCCCCCCCACACACACACACACGCACACAACGAAGTGGCCTCAATGCACGTTCATGAGTAACCCTGTCCTAGAGCAAAGGCTCTCATGTCGCACAGTAGTCGCTGAGAGATTGTGATGATGAAAGTGGGAAGGATTCAGGCATGTATTATTATTGTGATTTATCGCTTAGGTGTTTTTAATGCACAGGCAGGACTGGGATCCTCTCCTAGAGGGGCATTAGGGACCTCTTGGGGTGGGGAGGAATGGGGCCGGTGAAGGGGTCATAATATTAGGGATGGGGTAGGCCAGGGGACGTCGTGCGGGTGTTGACACAGAACGTAGAGGGCGGCCAGGGGGCCTTCGGGGGAAGGACCGAACGCCAGCGCGGGGGAGACGGGACCTTTGCGGCGGGTGGGGAAGGTAAAGCTGGGACGCCCGTTGGGATGATAAGCACGTTCGCGCGCACGCACCGAGGCCCCCGATGGTGAAGGACGCGACCAGCACCGGCTCCTTGGCCCAGGCATTCTTGAGGAAGGTGGCGAGTCCTGGGGAGGTGGGTGGGGAGGGTCATTCCAGCAGGGAATGCCCCTGGTGACCTCTAACCCTCTGGCCCCACCAGCGCCCTGAAGGAGCCCTCTCGTGACCTCGGCGCCCCTCTCCGGCCCCAACCCTGCCGCCTCCACGGGAGTACTGCCGCACCCTAGCCCTGCACAGCCCGGGTTCAACCCGCGCCCCACGCGCCGCTAGTGCCCGAACTTACTCCCGGCCATCTTGGTTTCGGCGGCGGCGGCGGCGGCGGCGGCGGCGCGGGGCACACTGGGAATTGTGGTCCCTGCCCCGGAGGCTCCGCTGAGTCCGCGCTTGCGCACTAGCGCAGAACCGAAGATCTTGGAGGCAGCAGGACGGAAGGCAACGTTCTTGCTTTTAGCGCGAGCTTGCCTCGGCACACCTGCTGCCGCCCTGTTCTCTCAGCCTAGAACTCGCTCTAAACGAATAACTTATACTGCCCAGGCCTCCTGCTGCACCTCACTTAAGACCCGTCTTATGTCACAGTTTACTTATGAAAGCCCATTTTACAGATGGGGAAACGGAGGCCAGGAGAGGAAGAATGACTGAGCTATCTTTTGAGGTCTCAGCTCGAAATCAGCTCGCCCTGAAGCCCTATCTTTCATTGCAGAAGGGTTAGGGGCCTTCTGTGGGTTCTCACAGTGCTCTATGGGACCTCCATTATAGCGCACATCACTTAGTTGTAAAAATGACTTGGTCCGCGCCCGTCCTTCCATCAGGCTGGGAGCTGCTGGGGGGCAGTAATGAGGTCTGACTCCTCCGTGTGACCCAGAATGGCGCGGCGGGGTCTGGCACAAAACAGGTGCTGAGTGTTTTTAAAGTTTAATTAATGAACACAACGGGTTATGACTGCCCCAACTCCACCTTTTCCCACAGCACCATGGGGCTGTGACACGGTCCTCCAAGGGCCCCCGCCTTGCTCCCTCCCTGAACAGACCTCTGACTCCGAGTTTCTGATGTTGCCTCACTTCCTGGGAGTTGACGAGAACACAGCTCAGTACTGGCTGCCGCTCGCCTTCGGCCAGACCTGCCCACCATGGCCCTGGTGCTGATCCTGCAGCTGCTGACCCTCTGTGAGCCACTGCACACCCTCTCTTTGGGTCCCTGGCTGGGCTGGGATTCAGACAGACTCTGGGGTCCCAGAAACCTAGGAGGGATAGGGGGACGAGCAAAGGGCAGGACCGCTGAGTCTCCCCGAGGGCAGGTGCATGGTGATTAGGCAGCATTAGCCGAGGGTTCGGAACTCTAGACTAGAATAACGGAGCAGGACAGTGGCCCAGACCTGTGGGGCTTAAAGTAAGAGGACACAGAGGCCCCGAATCCCCGGGTTCCTAGAAGAGGAAGTTGGGGGCAGAATTCTGCAGCTCTTGAAGCAGGAGAGGGCTAGAGACCTGAACTCTTGCGGACAGGGAGTATAAACTCCCAGATTCTGATGTGGGTGGGGAGATGGAAGCCAGGATACCTGGGTCCCTGGGAAAGGAGGGAGCTGGGGCCCAGACTCCTAAACCCAGGGAGGAGAAACCGTGGGATCAGATTACTGTCTCCTGGAAAGGGTTGGGTCCAAAGGCCTGAACTCTAGGGTTCTGGGCCCAGACGTCTGGCTTCCTAAGTAGGTGGGGATTGGAAGTCCAGCTTTATGGCTGCCAAGCAAGGAGGAAGTGCGGCCAAGATTCCTGTTTCCTGGAGGAAAGAGGGTTTAGGGACTTAGATTCCTGGGGTTGCCAATGGACATGGGGCTGGGAGCAGCCTAGGGCTTTGACAAGATCAAGCCCCCTCAACCTTCTACAGGGCACCTGTGTCACACAGACATCACTTGGACGGGTGAGTACCTCCCCCATCCATTCCCCTGCATGTTGCTGACACCACTTTTCCAACTACTCAGAGTTCATTTTTGGTGCCCACCCTCACCCCAGATTTCCTTATTTCCCTCTCCCCCTCCTTTACGTCTTTCCTTCCATCCTCATTCCCTTTAGTGAACAGTATAGGTGAGTAGTGAAGACCGTGAATTCTCGAGCTAAAGAAACCTAAACGGGAACCCCACTTTCACCGTCTTATTCATTTATGACCTTGAAAAAGCCACTGCATGCTAAGACTCAGTCTCCTTCTGTGTGAAATGGGCTGCTGTGAGGATTTAATGAAATCACATGTGTAAAACTCTGGGCTCAGAATTTGACATAGCACAGAGCTCAGAGACAGGGTATCTGGTGATGCTAATTATTCCCTCATTTGGAAAGTAGGGTCCCCCCATCCTGAAATAGACCTGTTTTTTTTTTTTTAAGATTTTATTTATTTTTAGAGAGAGGGGAAGGAGAAAGAGAGGGAGAGAAACAGCAATGTGTGGTTGCCTCTCACATGGCCCTCACGGGGGACCTGGCCTGCAACCCAGGCATGTGCCCCGACTGGGAATCGAACCGGGACCGCTTGGTTCCCAGCCTGCGCTGAATCCACTGAGCTACACCAGCCAGGCTTAGACCTGGTTTTTTTTTTTTTTCCAGATTTTCTGATAGTGAGATCACCTCTTTCTCTCAAACCTCCCCCTCCCCCCACTACACTCCAACTTCAAGTAAGAACCACCTAGTGAACCATTCATACCTAAGTTATCGATTTATTTTAAATTACTGTGTTCAAATTATAAAACTAATATATATTCATAGTTTTAAAAATTCAACCATTACTGAAGGACACAGAACAGCCTCTCTCTTCCCCTTCCTCATATCTTCCTTAACTTTTCTGAATACTTACAAGAAATTTCCAAACATTCAAACACACATGTATTTATATACTTCTTGGTTTCCTTGCCAAGGCAAAATCACTATTTCGTAACTCACACTGTTCTACATGTTCTTCTTCTTTTTGCATCTTCTATTTTCCACTTTACAATCTCTCTTGGAGATATTTCCATGTCATTTAGCTAGCTCAACTTTTTTTTTCCTTTTAAACTGCTGTCTGGCATTTGCCATTGTATGGCTGGGTTCTAATTTGTTTGCTCCCCCCCCTTTTTTTTTGTATATTTACATTGTTTCCAACTTCCCCCTTACAACCAGTGCTGGAGTGAGTGCTTCTGTATGAACTTTTTTTTTTAAGATTTTATTTATTTATTTTTAGAGAGAGCGGAAGGGAGGGAGACAGAGAGGGAGAGAAACAGCAATGTGTGGTTGCCTCTCACATGGCCCTCACGGGGGACCTGGCCTGCAACCCAGGCATGTGCCCCGACTGGGAATCGAACCGGGACCGCTTGGTTCCCAGCCTGCGCTGAATCCACTGAGCTACACCAGCCAGGGCTGTATGAACTTTTTTTTAAAAAAAGATTTTATTTATTTTTTTTAGAGTGGAAGGGAAGGAGACAGGAGGAGAGAAATATTGATATGTAAGAGAAACACAGATTGGTTGCCTGTCGCACATCCCTAACTGGGAACCTGGCCTGCAACTCAAGCATGTGCCCTGACTTGGAATTGAACCAGTGACCTTTTTGGTTTGCAGGCTGGCTCTCGCTCAATCCACTGAGCCACGCCAGCCAGGCTGAACTTTTTGTGCACGTATATGTGTGTTTATATAGGTGCAGCCATGGAATTATTCAGCTGTTGGTCATGTCCTTTGTGTATCTGGATAGAAGCTGACAAACTGTCTCTTGAAAGGCATAGTCAAGTAGAGCCTAAGTGTCCAGTACATCTTCACACAAATGAAATCTTAACCATTCTTATAATTTTGACAATCTGATAGTCAAAAATACCTTACTGTTGTTTTAATTTTTCGTAAGTGATTACTACAAAGGTTGAGTAACCTTTCCAATCACGTTTTGGTCTACTGGACTTCCTGTTCTGTGAATTGCCTGGTCACATGTTCTACCCCAAGTCCCGCTGGGTTGGGCCTTGGATTTACTCATAATGTATGTGATTTATAAGTCAGTCATTTCAGTCAGTGTTGCCATTTATTTGTTTTTTTCTCAGATGTGGGGGCGGCTCCACTCCCCTCCCCACTCCCTCCGCCCCGGCCACCACAGATGAGAATAAGTCTACCAAGACATGATCTGCTTTCGGAGGAAAGTTGGCTGATCCCTCAAAGGAGAAGGACCAGGAACTCAATGGGCTTTTATTGGGTTTAATTTGCATAGCAGTACAGGGCGTGTACATAAAGCCCTTCAATCATTGTCAGATCAAACAATAGATAACATTCAAAGAACTCTGAGGGCTTATTCTGAGTCAGGGTCAGTTAGCTAGAGAGCTACACAACTTTGGGGAAACAAACTCATTCTATGCTTGGACCCTTATATTTAAATTGACGGTATTTTTAGCAAAGCAGGTTTCACAGGATTTTATGTATTCTTTCTTAGGCCTGATCACCTGAGGAACCACCTGTTCCTCCCCAGGGCATTGTTTCAAGCTTAAGTCAGGCAGGGGAAGTAAGGCAGCCAAGAGATTAGGAGACTCTTGCAGACAGAATGAGGGCTCAGGCTATGTCAAAGCTGAGGGGCGAGGGTCCATCACCCCCTTTTTTTATAGCCCCCTGAGGGCCCCTTTGCGACCATGCCTGTCTTAGGTCATCCCTCCTTTGAGGAATCTTACCCATCATCAGCTAACCAGTCATCTGCCTGGAACCAAGCAGGTGAAGTGAAAGGAGGAAGAGGCAGCGCCCCTGCCAGGAAGATAAGCTTTGTCTCCTTAGTGGCTTATAGTCCTAAAGTCTCTTTACTCAGCCTTAGCCATGGAGTAGGGGGTGGGGTGGGGGTTACAGCTTCTGAAACCAGGCAGGGTGGTTCCCAACACTCAGATGCGACTTGAAAATGTTGAAGGGGTCAAATTGACTAATCTTGTCCCTTCTGAATTTTTAGTTTATATTTTAAGACAGCTTTCTCTATTCCTAAGACAAATATATTTTCTTATAATACTTCTGTTAAAAAAATACATGTAGGTCTAAAAAAAATACATGTAGGTCTTTTATTAATTGAGGACTTGTTTTGGGAAAGGGTGTGAGGTAGAAATTCAACACCCCCCCCCACCTCCACACACACCCAAAATAGATAGCAATTTTGGCAACTATTGAAATATGTTACAAATATTTTGGAGACCAATTTAAAATCACAGATTCCTGAGACCTAACCCCTGGACATCAGGTCTAAAAACCATACAGGAAAGCTAGGGAGTTAAAGCCTTGCATCTGTGGTTGGCGGCCACTTTTGACAAGTCCATTGGGGTCTAGCACCTTCCTGTTTCACAAAGAGGGAACTGAGGCTGAGAAAGGGACAGTGATTGTTCCAAGTGACTCTCCCCTCATCCCAGCTTCCCCTTCATGTCTGAAGGTACCTGGGAAGCCCGAGGAGCCAGGACGCCCATTTATTCAGTCCCCCCACCCTCACACTCCAAGCCGTGGCTGTGGGCTCAGCCTGCTGCAGTTGTGAGCCCCGGGAGCAACGTGACCTTGACGTGTTGGGCGCCCAGACCTGCCTGGAGGTTTGCACTCTTCAAGTCTGGAGAGACCGCCCCTGTGCTGTTGCAGGATGTGTTGTCGTTCAGGCAGCCGGGGGAATTCCTCCTGAAGGAGGTGACTGAGGCCCAGGCGGGCAGTTACCACTGCTGCTACAGCAGTCCATGGTGGGCACGGGGTGTCTGGTCCCAACCCAGCGATGCCTTGGAACTGCTGGTGACAGGTGAGGTCCTGGGGCAGGGAGGAGAAGGGGCACGGGAGTGGGATGAGGAAGGGGAAGGAGGGACAGAGACAGGCTTGTACAATAACCCGAAGGAAAGAAGAGAGATTGAGAGACAGACAGACAGACAGACAGACAGGTGACTCTCAACCAGGGGCGTTGGTACCCTTCACCCCATACAACAAAGAATGATGCAGATTTATCCAAAATGTCACTGGGGCTGAGGCTGGCGAACCCCGGAACAGACACACAAAGACGGGAAGAGAAAGTCAGGGGACGCTGCCTCTCAGATGCAGGGAGAGTGACACTCGGGACGCGGAGAGATGAAAACAGAGACACAGGATTCTGAGCGCGGGCACAGGGGGGAAAGGGGACTCCCAGGGAGGGGCGAGCCACGGAGGCGCAGGACGGCGCCCACGCGTGTCCCCCCTTCCTCCGGCTCACAGACCAGCTGCCGCGCCCGTCGCTGGTGGCGCTGCCGGCGGAGGCGCCCGGCGACACCGTGAGCCTGCGCTGCGCGGGCCGCGCGCGGAACATGAGCTTCGTGCTGTACCGCGTGGGCGAGGCGGCGCCGCTGCAGTTCCTGGAGGCCGCGCAGCCCTGGGCCGACTTCCCGCTGCCCCGCGCGCGCGCCGCGGGCACCTACACCTGCTACTACCACACGCCCGCGGCGCCCTACGTGCTGTCGGGGCGCAGCGCGCCGCTGGTCGTCGGCCCCGACGGTAAGGGCCGCCCCCCGCCCCCGTCCCCCGGGCCCTGCGCCCTGCTCTTTCAGCCCCAGAAGCCGAGGCCCCTGCACCCCCTTCCCCATCGACTCCTCTCCACGTGGAGCGAGCTGCGTCCCCGGCTCCCCCGAGCTTAGGGACCGGGCGGGCGGAGCGAAGACCGCGGCTGCGGATGCTGACCGCGCCCGCCCGCCTTGCCGGCCCCTTCGCTCCGCAGGCTCTGGCTCCCCGGACTACACCCGGAGCAACCTCGTCCGCCTCGGGCTGGCCGGCCTCGTCCTCCTCTCCCTGGCCACGCTGGTCCTTTGGGACTGGCGCAGCTGGCGGGGCGCCCCCGCTCGTGTCTGACCCTGAGGCCGGAGGGCTGGATCCCGACGCCTGCGGCTGAGACGACGGCCCGGAGAGGCCGGGAAGAAGCGCTACGGCCTGGCTGGGCCTGGCCCTTCCAGGAGCCCCACAGCCCTTCCTCCTGGCGGGGCCGAGCGTCCGAAGTGTTGTAATAGCAACCCGCGTTCCGCGCGGCCCCTTCCTCCGCGTCCGTTCCCCGGGACCTCCCGGATCTGGGGGAAGCGCTCCGTGGTTCGGACTTCCTAGCCGGAAGCCCTGGGTTCGAGTCCCAGGGCTGCTGCTCACCCACGTGCGACACCAGGAAAGCGACCTTCCCCAAGCTGCCCTGGCCTCAGCTGTAAAACGGGTGCGTTGTGAATGCCCACTTCTTAGGATTTTTGTAGGGTGAAGTGGACATGACATGCGAAGCGTTTCAAACAGTGCCTGACCTACTAGTAAGAGCTCAATAAACGTTAGCCCCTACGCACCGTGTTTCTGTCGCCGTCTCAGGACCTGAAGGAAGTTCTTCTCTTTTTTCCATCGCGCGTGCTCCAGTTCACTTTGTAACTGACGCCATTCCCTTCATGACATCGCACCTGGCCGCCAAGCAAACCCCTCACCGCGTCTTCAAACCTTCCCCAAAGGTAAAACCAAGGCAGACCAGGAAACGCCCTGGCCGGGCGGCTCAGTTTGCTGGAAGGTTGCCGGTGGACTCCTGGTCAGGGCACATACTTAGGTTGCGTGTTCTGTCCCTGGTCGGGGTGTGTGCGGGAGGCAACCAATGGGTGTTTCTCTCTCTCTCTTAAACCAATAAACACATCCTTAGATGAAAATTTTTAAAAAAATGGGCATTTTATAATATGGGTAAATGGTATAAAATGATGTTACCTCCGCACTCACTTCTCTCAGTGTGCGAGATTAGGGGATTCACGTGTGCACTTCAGCAGAACTGAATTCTGACATCCAATCAGCTGCTGGTGTGCACCGACTCGATGGAGAGACTACGGGAGAGACTGGGAGTGGGGCTTTCTGGGTTTGTTCTCAGTGCCACAGGGGGCGGGGCTGGGGGGGTCCCGGTGGAGTGTATCCAGGGTGGTCCCCGCTGGCACATGCGCATGTGGGAGATCAAGGGAGAGGCAGGGACTCAGGTTATATAGACGGAACCAGACCTGGCTGTGAGGCTGCCAATCGAGTTTGCACTTCAACTTGACTCCATTTATTCACTCACTGGCTCATTCACTCATTTACTCATTCAACCACTAATCATGCATTCATTCCCACGACCTTGTATGCATTCCCCCCTTCATTAACCAACGAATCAATGCCTTAATCCACTCACCCATTGACTTATGTATTGGAAACCCATCAACTGACCCACGTATTTATCTCCCCACTGCATCAAAAATAGCAGTTTTCCCAGTGACGAGCACAGAATCAGGCGGTTCAATGAGCACTGATTGAGTGACTAGCAGTCATAGTAGGAATTTCACTCTCCACCACTGACCACATCTGCACGCCGGCTATGCTTGCCGGGCATTTCACACGTTATCTCAAGTCCTCCACCACGACAGCCCTGTAAGAGTTTAACCTGGACCATCGAGTTAGAGTCTGTGAAGTTAGACTGTTGGGTGTCTCCCCGCTCCTGCCTCCTCCGTGGCTTCCTCTTTAAAAATCCCTGACAGAGCACCAACCCAACCTCTTCCAGTTTGTTGAATCAAGACTTTCGGATTTTACCGGCATGCGTTTCCTCTCTCACATTCAGTTTTATTTATATTTATTGTTGTTCAATTAGCTGTCCCTATTTCCCCCCATTATTCTCCCCTGCCCATCCCCTCCCACATTCAGTCTTCCCCTCCCCTGTTGTCTTTGTCCGTGGGTCCTTTGCACATGTTCTTGATTAGATCCTTCCCTTCTTCCCCTCTCCCCATTATCCCCCTCCCGCCTCCCCTCTGGTCACTATCAGTTTGTTCTTTATTTCCATGTCTCTGGTTTCACTTTTTTTTAAACATACAACTTCTTCTTTTTTTTTTTAAAGATTTCATTTATTTTTATTTTTTTTAAAGATTTTATTTATTTATTTTCAGAGAGAGGAGAAGGGAGGGAGAAAGAGCAATGTATGGTTGCCTCTCACATGGCCCCCACTGGGGACCTGGCCCACAACCCAGGCATGTGCCCTGACTGGGAATCGAACTGGGACCCTCTGGTTCCCAGCCCGTGCTCAATCCACTGAGCTACACCAGCTGGGCATAAAGATTTCATTTATTTATTTTTAGAGAGAGGAGAAGGGAAGGAAAGAGAGAGGGAGAGAAACATCAATGTTGGCCCGCAACCCAGGCATGTGCTCTGACTGGGAATCGAACTGGTGACCCTTTGCTTTGCAGGCCTGCACTCAATCCACTGAGCTACACCAGCCAGGGCTTGCTTTCACTTTTAAATGAGGAAGAGACGGGGGAAAGTTTAAACATGTAACAATTGCAGAGGCAGTGGTTCCTTTCATTTGTCACACAGAAAGGCTCGGCGTTCCCAAGAAACCCTAATGAGACTGTCATACAGCTGGCATTGTCTCTGCTTTTATTAAAAAATTTTCAAATTGACTTGAGGGGATGGGGTGTGGAGGCGGGGGAGAGAGAGAGAGAAAAACACTGACTTGTTGTTCCACTTACTCATGCACTCATTGGTTGCTTCTTGTACGTGCCCCCTGACTGGGGATTGAACCCACAACCTTGGGGTAACAGGACGATGCTCTAACCAAGCTACCCAGCCAGTGGCCTCTGCTTTCTATTCCCTCTTGCCTGGCTAACTGCTCACCCTTCAGGTCTCAGGTGAGATACTGTTGTCCCTGCAAACTCTTCCCCGACCCACCTGTGCTTCCCGAATGCCTCATCGCACCCTGACTGGGTACTTAGCGCACTGCACCCTGACTGTCTCTCTCCTGGACCAGGCCACGAGCTCCTCCTGAGGGATCAGGTTGTTTTATCTCTGCATCCCCGGGGCCCAGCACAAAGGTCTTAGCCAACATTCCCCATGCGACTGCGGGAGCACACCATGCTGAGGACCACAAAGCGGGCTCCACACTCCTGCCCTTCAATGGTGGGCTGAATGGTGGTTCTCCTGAATGTGTGATGTCCCAACTCCCAGAACCTGGGAGTGTTATACATGGCCAAGGGACTTCGCAGATGTGATGGAATTAAGAATTATGTCCTGGCCAGGTGGCTCAGTGGGTTGGAGCGTCATCCTGAACACCAAAAGGTTTCAGGTTCGATTCCCAGTCAGGGCACATACCTAGGTTGCAAGTTCGGTCCCTGGTTGGGGTGTGGACAGCAACTGATTGATGTTTCTCTTTCTCACTCTCTCTAAATCAATCAGTCAATATATACTCAGGTGAGGCTTTAAAAAATCATGAGATGGGGAGGTTGGGGAGATCATTCTGGATTATTTGGGTGGTTCAGTGTAACCACAAGGGTCCTTGTAAGAGGGAAGCACAGAGATCAGAGTTAGAGAAGACACCATGGATGGATCTTGAGAACATCATGCTTAGCAAAATAAGCTTGATGGAAAAAGCCAAGAGCCACACGGTTTCACTCATGTGTGGGATATATGACTAAAACCGAGAGCCACAAACCAGCCAACAGTGCAAACAAACAATGACTCTGACACACAGACAGCAGTGTGGTGGTGACCAGAGGAGAAGGGGCGTGGGGTGAGGTAGAAAAGGGTACAGGGGGTCAAATACCTGGTGAAAGGAGGAGGCTTAACTTTGGGTGGTGAGCACACGGTATAATATACAAGCAATGTGTCATACAGCTGTACACTAGCAAGCCATAGAGTGTTATCAACCAATGCCACCCCATCCATTTAATAAAATTAGTTTAAAAATTAAAGAAAGCCCTGGCCAGGTAGCTCAGTTGGTTGGAGCACCATCCCACGCACCAAAAGGTTGCGGGTTGGATTCCGGTCAGGGCACATACCTAGAGGCAGCTGATGTCTCTCTCTTTCAATCCCTCTCTTCCCCCCCCCTCAACCCCCCCTCCCTCCCTTACCCTCTGTCTAAAATCAATTTAAAAGTTAAAATATTCAAATTAAAGAAAGAAAGATGGAAGCTGAGGTCAGTGTGGTGCAGGGTCCCAGGCCAAGGGATGCAGGTGGCTCTAGAAGCTGAAAAGGGCAAGGAATTGGATTTTCCCCTGGAGCCTCCAAAAGAGCCCGGCCTGCCAGCCCATTTGGGACTTCTTACCACCAGAATGGAAAGACTAAACATTTATGTTGTTTTAGGCCACTTAGTTTGTGACAACTTGTTACAAACCCAGGCATCCTCACCCTTGGGACTTCCACTTTTATCCTGTACCTCCTCCCCCCTAAGTTCTCATTCATCCACTTATCGCACATTAGTTTAAGGGCCCCCATGTGCCAGGCACCATGCCAGGGGCAGAGGGCACTGTGGGGAGCAATAACGGACAAACATCCTACTCTCCTGAAGCTCACAGAGAAACTATAGCAGCAACCACTGTATCGATTAGGAAGCACTTTCAGCTGCTGTAGCAAATGCACCCAAGAAAAACATATATATATAAAATGTCATTTCTCTCTCACTTAACAGTGTCTAGTTGAACAATCTAGGGCTGCTCATCGAGAATTTTGCTTTTTAAAAAAATTATGGATTTTTTGAGAGAGAGTGAAAGGGCAGAAGGGGGAGAAAGAAATATTGATTTGTTGTTCCACTTATTTGTGCATTCATTGGTTGATTCCTCTGAGTGCTCTGACCAGGGATTGAACCCTCAACCTTGGTGTATCAGGACAACGCTCTAACCAACTGAGCTACCAGTCCAGGGCTCGACAGCTTCTCTTTTATTAAAAAAAAAAAAAAGTAGCTTTGATATGTTTCTGAGACAGTAGGGAAGGACAGGGAGGGAGAGGGGAGAGAGAGAGATAGAGATAGATAGATACTCACACAATACTTTTTAAGAGTAGGACCCAGAATTTAAACCTGTCTTCTGTTCATACCCTGTGGGCCAGAACTTAGCTCATGGCCAGGTATAGCAACAAAAGTGGCTGTAGACCTAAGGGCTCTAGAATATGGCCTTCCAAATACAGGAAGGGGGTTTCTATTATCTAAAGGAAGAAGGGAAATTCGAATGCTGGGAAACCATTAGCTATGTCCACCACTGTAACAAACCTCCAGTACAATGCTGAATAAAAGTGCTAAAAGCAAACTGTTTTGTTTCTAACCATAGGGAAATAGTGCTCTATCATGCACCAGTAAGTATGTTGGTTGATGTAGGGTTTTTTTTGCAGATTTTTGGTAAAAAATCAGGTTGACACAATTCCTTTCTATTCCTAGTTTGCTGAGAATCTTTGTTATGCATGGATGTTGGGTTCTGCTAAATATTTTCGCTGCATCTATTGAGATGTTCATGATGTTTGTTAATTTGTGAATTACACTGACATTCTAAAATGCTGTTTCAGATATTGTTGAATTCAATTTACCAAAACTTTGATTTAAAAAAAGGAGAGAGAGAAGGTTTTGAAAGTCCATGATTGGAGGCTTTGATCTAATGAGGGAGATCTCTGACAGCTTAGCTGAAGAAGTGATGTGAGATCTGAAAGTCAGGCGGACGTGAACTAGACGAAGAAGGGCTGGAAGGGTGCTATTGGTGGAGGGAACAGAATCAACAAAAGCCTCTGGAACCGAGACGCCTAGGTGACCTGCTGAAGGACTAAAAGTTGTGCGTTACTGCCACCTAGTGGTCAGATCTTTTTCCCAGATCAGCGCCGAAATTCCGACCTCGCTGCCGGTCTGCAGTGGAAAGATGGTCAGTGTGGCTGAAAAGGTGAGTGTAAACATGAGAGAAATGGAGGAAGATGAGGCTGAGGCATCAGTCAGGCTGTGCTGGGCACTTGTTATTCGGAGGGAAACCTGACAACTATGGTCCTGGCTCTCGAGGAGACTAGGGTCTAAGAAGCATTTTCTGCAAAAGCCTTAGATGAAATTCTCTGAGTAGGTCTGCAGCCCCTTTAACTGGCATTAAGCATTTATTTACTTTGCTTTTCTATAGAGAGGAAAGACAGCAATAAAATACTGTGAACACTGTTCTCAAATAAGTCCTGTGGAAATCAGGGTGCCTTTTTCTCAGAAACATGGTGTGGGAATTCCTTCTCTTGTTTGCCAAGGATTTCCAAATGTCCCCTGCTCTGGACATTATTCTACAAATGAGCCAACTGGCTGTGTGTCAGCCCTACCTGTACACTTCTAAAATCTGTTGGCCCAAAAGCCCAATGGGCACCAAACTCAAATGTTCAGATATCCACTTAGTTTAAACGAAGCCCAAATAAGCAGATATTAAAACTAGGTAGAGCCCTGGCTGGGTGGCTCAGGTGGTTGGAACATTGTTCTGTACATTGAAAAGGTTGCAGGCTTGCTCCCCAGTCAGGGTGCCTATCTAGGGTAAGGTTCAATACCAGGTCAGGTGTGTACAGGAGACAACCGATCAATGTTTCTCTCTCGCATGGATGTTTCTCTCTCTCCCTCCCTATCTAAAATCAGTAAACATATCCTTGTGTGAGGATTACACAAATAATAATAAAATGAACTAGGTAGAGCCTGCCTACTTTGCATACCCTATGGAGTTGCGCCCCACAGCCGCTGGGCATAGGTGAAACTTTAGAGTGACTATGCTTTTCAACCGGTATACCACATGAATTTTTAAAACATGCAATACCTGCCCCACTGGTGTGGCTCAGCGGATTGAGCACTGACCCGTGAACCAAAGGGTTGCTGGTTCGGTTCCTGGTTGGGGTACATGGCTGGGTTGCGGGCCAGGTTCCCTGGTGCAAGGCATGCCAAAGGCAACCAAACACTGATGTTTCTCTCACTCTTTCTCCTTCCCTTCCCCTATCTAAAAAGAAATATTTTTTTTAAAAACACATGCAACACCTGACTGTTTAGTCAGGGGTACTGACTGTTTTTCCCTTTGATTGTAAAATTAAAAAATGACAACAGCCAACACAACAATAGCTGTCCAGTGTGAATGTCCTGTCTTGAACCATAAATGTGCAGGTCACATAATAGAGTTGCATTTTATGAGCATAATACGTAGCCTAATAGGGTGGCATCTGATTGGTTAATTCTTGGTACCAGAAATCCTTATATACAAGTACAGGCACCTGATTTTTTTTAAAGAAGCCACTTCGGAGCAAAAAAAGGGGGGGTAGGTAATTATTATTTTTTTTTGTAAATAGATCAAAATTATATATTTTTTGTCAGATTGGCAAAAAACAATTTTTTTCAGGATGCTGCAGAATTGTGCACCATAGTAATGAATTTATGAGCAAGGTTGAAAGTCACTGGCCTAGACACAAGCCCCCTCTCGGACACCCCTCGTCCCCTTGTTCCTTTGTCTTCCCCTGTGGAAGGTTTTGTGGGGAAAGAAATTTCCCCACGCACAAAACTGTCACCGATAAAACTCATTGTGTGCTACTGCCCCCTAGCGGCCACATCGTTTTCCTTGCTCAGCCCAGAAACCCTGAGGCACTACTGCCACCCACAAGTAGAAGGACTTCCCCCTTGGGCTGCTGTTGTCTGTTCTAGCTGGACCATGAGTTGTCAACAGCACGGATGACTGTCCTGTCCAGGATGGAGCGTTTAATCATAAGCACTCCCTCCCCACCACCCTGAGCTCTCTCTCCTCCCTAACCCAGTGACCAGCAATCTTAGAGGTGGTGGCCGCTCCATCGGTCTGGGTGCCTGAGTGACAAGGACGTGAACAGTGTCTCCTGCCAGATGTCTACTACAGTCTCCCTGACCCTCTTGGCTCCAGGCATGCAGCTCCCAGCCAGGAGCCCATCCACATTACCACCTTTGCATCTGTCTCAGTCAACTTGAGCTTTCATATCAAAACACTGCAGACTGGGCAGTTTGAACAGCAGCAGCTTATTTCCCATAGTCCTGGAGGCTGGCGTGTCCAAGACCGTGGTTCTGGTGAGAGCCCTCTCCCTGGCTTGTAGACAGCTGCCTTCGGTTGTATTTTCAAGTGGCAGAGAGAGAGAGATAGAGAGATAGAGAGAGAGAGAGAGAGAGAGAGAGAGAGCGCAAGCGAGCCAGAGAGCAAGAAGGGACGGAAGGACAGAGGGAGGGAGAGGTGAGTGGGAGGGAGAGAGGAAGGAAAAGCGAGCTTTGTCATCTCTTCTCATACAGGCACTCATCCCACCATGGGATTCCTTGTAATCCACTCTCCTGACCTCATTGAAACCTAAGTAGCCCCCAAAGACCCCAGCTCCCTACCCTATCACGTTGGGGGTTAGGGGTTTCAACATAGGAATTGGGGGGTTGGGGACAGACCTTCAGCCCATAACTGAAATCTTCTGGAGATCTGCTTATTTTCCATAACTATGGAAAATTCAGGCCATTGTAAGGCTTCCTGAAAACCTTTCACGTATGCAGAGGCATGGACTTCCACTAACCTGGGTCTTGGCAGGTGCCTCAAGCCCCGCCTGGAGTGTGAGAAAGTGAGCGTTTTGTGAGGGGCTGCTGCGAGCTTATCGCCCACTCACCTTATCGACCCTGGAGGGCTGTCATGAGACAGACCGTCATTGCCTCTTGGGTTCTGATGAGGTGTGAGGCTTTCTGCCCGCTTCCCCTGTGATTGGAGCTGATGAATATGACAATGCTTTGCCGTGGGCTGGACTTGGCTCTTGTGGTATCGCAGACCTGGCTCCTAGCATGGATTTCCTGAGTGATGGGATGACAGAAGCATCTTTTGTTCTAATGAGGCCACTCTTGGTGGCCCTAGGTAGCTTCAGGATGGGGGATGGTCGTCCGAAAGACCAAAGCTTGAATAGAAACTCGGAGATTTCAGCAACTGCTCCCAACTAACCTCAGGGGAGGGGAGAGGTCAGAGGGGATGGGGACTGAGTTAATCACCAAGGCCAGTGATTCAATCAATCATGGCTGTATAGTGGAACTGCCATCAAAAGACCCTTCAGCCCTGGCTGGTGTGGCTCAGTGGATCAAGCGCCGGCCTGAGAACCAAAGGGTCCCCGGTTTCTCCCTCCCTTCCCCTGGTTTGATTCCCAGTCAGGGCACATGCCTGGGTTGTGGGCCAGGTCCCCAGTAGAGGTCACACAAGAGGCAACCACACATTGATGTTTCTCTCCCTCTCTTTCTCCGTCCCTTCCACTCTTTCAAATAAATAAGTAAATAAATAAATCTTAAAAAAAAAAAAAAAAGACCCTTCAGGTGCCCTGGCCAGGTAGCTCAGTTGATTAGAGCATCATCCCCATACACCAATGTTGTGGTTCAATTCCTGGTCAGGGTACATACAAGGATCAACCAATGAATGCATAAATGAGTGGAACAACAAATCAATGTCTGTCTGTCTTTCTCTCTCAAATCAGTCAATAAATTAAATGCCCCCTACTGGAATGGTAAAGATCTGAGTCAGAAAATTAATTTAAAAAATCCAGTCACCGTGTTGAGATGAAAGCATTTCCAAAAATACTGGCCTTGTTTTCTGGTGCAACATGGACAATTAGGTAAATATTCATGGCACTTACTAAGTTGCTTTCTGTTGAAATAAATCTACACACAGAAGTGTTATTGAGACAAAAGGGTCTTATAAGAGTCTCAAGACTTTAAAAATCACTACCATGTCCTTTGAAAATAACATCAAAGAAACTCCTTTAATTGCAATGGGTTTTCCTTAGGTAAGTGGTGGCTTTGTTGATTTTTCTGTATCTTTAAACAGCAAGACAAGTAAGCCCCATGCAGGCCACAGGAGCACTTGGCTCTTCTTCCAAATGAATGTCGGTAGATGAAGTTCCGGAGAGATAGTTCAGCGGCTGGGGAGGTTCCCCCTGAGAAGCTATGGCTCAGTTGGGTTCTTATTTTAGCAGAGAGATTGAGAATTTTGTCATATTTAAATTAGTATCTCTCAAATGCAGTTCACCGACCTCTATTTTGAGGATTTGGATTCTGATTTTTTAAAAAACGGTTAGAAAGGACATTTCTGAGATCACTGGGGAAATGTGAATACTGACTGGGTAATAGACGGTTTCAAGGAAGTGCTGTCTTCCTGTCCTGATGCCGCTGTTACATGTTTTTTAAAAGATCCTATCTGATGAAGTTGGCTGTGTGCCGAAACATTTTGGGATTGAAAAGGTGAGTTCACAAGAGGAAACAGTCAATACACTTCAACTCGAATTACTTCAGTCACTACTAGTCCCATTACAGAGCGTTGGACATCAGCACAGTCCTGACAGACTTCCCTCCTGCCCGAGGTAAACCTAGGCGGGTGCTCGTCCACTTCTGAACCTGCTGATGCAGAACTGGGCCTGGCGTGAGTTTCTCAGTTTGGGTTCCCCTAGAAGCAGACCCCAAGACAAGGATTCAAATTCAAGTTGTATATTTGGGAAACACTTCACTGAGAATATAGAAGTTCTGAAGCCAGGTTCTGCTGTGGACAACGGGAGCTCAATACTGCTGGAGCTCAGTACTGCCAGTACTAATACTGCAGGAGCTTGATGCTTCCAGTACTGATACCCCTGGAGCTCATACTGCTAATAGTATTGCTGGAGCTTAATAGTGTTGGAGCTCAACACTGCTAGCACTAATACTGCTGGAGCTTAGTAACACTAATACTAATACTGCTGGAGCTTAATACTGTACAGCACAGTACTGCTAGTACTTAATACTGCAGGAGCTTAATACTACTAATGATGACAGTTCTGGAGCTCAACAGTGCTCCAGTATAATATTGCTGGAGCTCAATACTGCTAGTACTAATACTGCTGGGAATTAATGCTGCTGGCACTAATACTGCTGGAGCCCAATTCTGCTAGTACAGCAGCAGATTAATAATGTAGATTTTAGTAATGCTAGTACTTGATACTTCTGGTACTTAGTACTGTGGTACGTCGTACCGATTAAGCTTGAGAGGCTAGGAAGAAACACCCACTTCACAGTTATCTCCCAAAGGCCAAGGGAGCTGAAGCATTGATGTCTCAACTCCTGGCAGGTATTGCTAGGGGGCTGCTTCCAGGTCACACAGGCCTCAGCACTTCCACAGACAGGCAGCGCAGGCTTTCTAGCCACCCCTCCAGGAGGCACAGACGCACAGCCACCAACACCAGACTCTGCTCCGGTGGACCTGCTCTGCCTTCCCTCTCCCAAAGCCTAGGGTGAGTGGCTGCAAATGAAATTTTGTGTGTTAGCTCTTTAAGAGGGTGGCTGCATCCCTAGCCATCTCTCCGTGGTGGACAGGAAACCCGGCTGCTTTTCACAGCTGGATGTTATGTGGGTGCCTTTCCCAGTTCTGGTGATCTGAGGTTGGGGAAACCAGACTTGGAATTTGGACCCCACCCTTCTCAGGGGGAACCCCCCCACCCCAGCAACTGATATATTTCTCCGGAACTTCATCCGCCACCCGTGGAGCCCAGCCAGCCCTCTCACACCTCTGCACTTCCTCCCAGTCTTGACGGGGTTTCTTCTGTAAGTCCTTGGTCATAAGGCTTCTCTCCAGCTCGTCCTCAGTTGGTTATTCAGGATGATAGTTCTCTAGTTTAGTTTTAGTGCCAGTAGTTTGGTCCTGGGAAGGAGGTGAGTGGAGCTTCCACCCAGCCCACTGCCATCTTTGACCCCTCGCCCCTACAACTTCTCACCTCATCCTTATCAGCTCTGTACCCACTTCCACCCTCCCAACCTCCCAAAGGCATAACCCAGAACTTGTACATGTCACTTCCACTGCTATCAGTTGACCAGAGAGACCAACCATGAGAGAGAAAGGGAGTTCTGATTCTGACGGCCCTGGGTCCTGATGAATTCTGTCACCGTGTAAAAGGGGACCATGGTTCTACAATTTGAGGAGCAATTCCTCACATATTGTGCGTATTTGTGAGCAGGCCTTAAGCCTGTATTGGGCGATCTGAACTCCGTGCTCGGACCGCCCTGGGGGAAGCGACTTGAGAGTGTGTTGCAATAGAAAGTCATCATTTCCTGATTGTGGCTGGAGGCAGGGACTGTGGGTATGTAACCGTGGACGATTAAAAACGGAACAAAGCCGTTATAGCATATCCAGGACTCAAGAGAACATTCTGACTGACCACAAACAGCAACATTCAAGGAAGATCCTGGATAGAGGCTTAGGGGGCCATGATGACCCTGCTGTCCCTGGCCCTGTTCTGTGTTGGTAAGTATGAGGGAGGGGGAGGGGAATGGGGGGGTGGTGAGGCAGGCTGTGGGGCAGCTGGTGTTGCTATGTCTTGTGGGGTAGGTAATGGCTTCGGAGGGGTAAGCAAAAAACAGAAACTTTCATTTCTATTTACTTATTTAAAATTCTTATTTATTTTATTTTTAGAGAGAGGGGAAGGGAAGGAGAAAGAGAGGGAGAGAAATATCAATGTGTGGTTGCCTCTCACGTGGCCCTCACTGGGGACCTGGTGCGCAACCCAGACGTGTGACCTGATTGGGAACTGAACCGGTGACCCTTTGGTCCACAGCCTGTGCTCAATCCACTGAGCTTCACCAGCCAGGGCTCTATTTTAATTTTTTAAAAAATATCTATTTATTGTTTAGAAGGAAGGGAAGGGAGAGAGAAGAGGGAGCAAAACATGGATATGGGAGAGAGACATAGATCACTGTCTCTTGCATGCCCCTAACCAAGGACCTGGCCCACAACCCAGGCATATGTCCTGACTGGGAATCAAACTGGTGACTTTTTTGGGGTTCACAGGCTGGTGCTCAATCCACAGAACCACACCAGCTAGGACTCTTTTTTAATTTTTAAAAAAAATTTAAAAATCCTTATGCAAGGATATGTGTGTTGATTGCAGAGAGAAAGGAAAGGGGTGGGGAAAGAGAGAGAGGACATTGATGTGAGAGAAAAACATGGATTGGTTGCCTCCTATTGTGCCCTGACTGGGGATTGAACCCACAACATCTGGTGTATGGGATGATGCTCCAACCAACTCAACCACCTGGCCAGAGCAAAAGCTTTCATTTCTTGAATACCTATTACATACCAGAAATGTGTCGGGGCTTTACACGCACTTTCCTTCATCTATCTGTTTCCCAAACTCAGTCATTCCTGAGCTTCCCAATGGCATTTTACCAGAAGTATGTGACATCTGTATTCTTTCATATAAGGGATAGTCTTCTTCACTTTGCTGCAGGTTTTCACATTATTCTTTTTATGCTCAACGCTATTGTAAAAGATCTATAAAATACTTCTATTAATGGAAAATCAGTATCACTCATCAAAAATACAAATTAGCCATCAGTATATAGTAAGCAGGGGAAATAATATGACGGAATTCTAGTAGCTACTGCAGCCTGACTGTAGACACTGGGCCACATTCCTGCCCTTCCCCTGGTCTTTTTTCCTAATAGATATGGGTGAATACAGTGGGTTCGGAGCCCTGGCTGCGTAGCTCAGCTGGTTAGAGCATCATCCCAATACACCAAGGTTGTGGGTTTGATCACCGGTCAGGGCACATACAAGAATCAACCAATGAAGGGAGGGGAGAAAATGTAGACAACTGTAATGGGACAACAATAAAGTAATTTAAAAATTAAAAAAAAAAGAATCAACCAATGAAAGCATCAGTAAGTGGAACAACAAATCAATGTCTGTCATATGTCGGTCTCTCCCTCTCTCACATCCCCTTTCTCAAAAATCAACACATAAAATGAAATGGGGTGGAAACTAGCACCTGGCTACAATATTCTTCCGTGATAGAGACAGAACAAGAAGAGAATGACTTTCTCACAAGGTCTAAATTACTTAATCTTGTGTCTCTGTGTGACTTCAAGTCATGTTACTTGTCTTAGAGAAATTCTGCAAAATAGTCCCATCCTCATATTGCTTGCTGAGGAACTTGAGATTGACGGCTGATGTGACACAGAAAGCCACTTGGCTACTACGTGAAGCCGAATTCAAAGTCTGGTCTGCACAGTTCCAAGGACCCTAACTTTCCACAAGGTCATCCTGGGAAATTTAAAAGGTCATCATTTGGGGGAAGTTGGGGAGGAAATACTTGGAGGGTGAATGAAGGGAGTCTGGGAGGCTGGGGAAACCTCACAAAGGGAAGTGAACAGTGAATCCCAGGATCTCTGCAGGCGTTGCCAACTTGTTGCAGAGGGCCCGACAGTCAGATGGGATCAGTGCGCCCTGCAGTCTCTGCCACAAATACTCACCTGTTAGAATGGCTACCGCCAAGAAGAATGCGATACCAAGTGTTGGAGAAGGTGTGGAGAAAAGCGAATGTAAATGGGCGCAGCCGCTATGGAAGTTCCTCCAAAAGTTAAAAATAGAGCTATCATGTGGCCCAGCAATTTCACTTCCGGGCATATAGCTGAAGGAAATGAAAACAGTAACTTAAAGAGCTATCGCCTTGGCCAGGTGGCTCAGTTGGGTGGAGCACCATTCTGTACACCAAAAGGCTGTGGGTTCGATCCCCAGTCAGTGTGCGTGCGGGAGGCAACTGATTGATGTTTCTCACATTGATGTTTCTTCCCTCCTCCCCTCCTTCCTCTCTTTCTAAAATCAATAAACATACCCCCAGGTGAGGATTAACAAAAAAAGGAGGTATCTACACCCCTATGTTCACTGCAGCATTATTTACAATAGTGAAAATATGAAAACAACCTAAGTACCCATCAATGGATGAGTGGCTGAAGATGTGAGATCGATAGATCGATCGATCGATCGATCACACCTTGACTTTAACCATTGATTAAAATCAATGCAACCTGATTGTAGCCAGTGAGATATATGAGGTTGAATTTATCTCATGAACCAAATTGCGCTATAATACATTTGTGTTGTTATGAGCCAGGAACTCTGCGGTAATTTGTTACCGCAGCCCTAGGAAAGAAATATAAGCTGCAAATTGACACCGTTGCCAATTGGGTTCTCAGGGAGGGAGCTGGAACCTCTAAGAAGTATGATCAGGAGGAGTCCGTTCTCAGCAAAAGCCCTGCATGGTCCCTCGAGGACTGGGCAGGGCAACAACACGGGCTCCAGGCAGGTGCTTACCTCTCACAGACGATTCCTTTGCAGGGCTGTGTGCTGGCCAGGGAGGCGTAAAAGATGACGGTGAGTGTTTCCAGAGTGAAACCTTCCTTCTCTTCACTCCAAATTCCCCTTCCCCTTTCCCTTCTTTAAACGGGCTTGCTGACAGCAGGTGAGCAAGTCTGATCCAGCCCTGGACTCTGCTTCCTTCCAGAGCCACTTCCCAAGCCCTCCATCAGTGCCTGGCCCAGCTGGGTGGTTCCTGTCAACAGTAAGGTGACCCTGCGATGCTCAGCTCCCACCAGGGAGGCCACCTTTGTTCTCAGAAAAAATAACTCTACCGTATCATCCTGGGCATCTGATACCACAGAAGCTGGGGTAGAATTTCACTCTACTGATCTACAAAATGGTGATGCTGGAGTGTACACCTGTGAATATGACAGAAGACAAAGCCTCAACGCAAGGCCACCATCCAGTGATGTCCTTCTACTAGTGGTGACAGGTGAGGACGGGGTGCTCAGAATGACACAAGCTTTTCCTAGGACAGGGGTGAAGGGGGAACCAGAGAAGGGGAGTGGGACCAGGAGTCTCATCTCCACTGTAGATGGGGAGGGGGCGATGGGAAAGACAGGAACAGAGTTGAGGACCATGGCTTCATCCAGGGCTTGTAGGAGGGAAACCTACTTCCTGGAGTCAGAGCAGAAAAAGGGTGAAATCAGATGACTGTCACTTCCCACACTCCCTAAGAATCCTGCAAGGACAA